>VZUA01091256.1:0-21951 GCA_013401035.1 Horornis vulcanius
ACAAGCTGCAGGCAGGGAGAAGTTTGGAGACTGCTGGATTCCACTGTGGCTCCTTCCCGCGGTGACAATGTTTGTTCCTGAGCTCAGCAGCTCTGAGAGAAGTTCTGTGCCCATGAGCTCTGCCCCAAAGGGTCCCTGTGTCACTGCACTGAAGAGTTCCCCACAATCCTGCCACGGCAGCAGTGCAGGTGGCAATTCTGACAGTGAGCAGGCACAGAGCACAGGAGAGGAGGTGGCAGCAGTGTGGCTTCATCCCCTGACACAGGGGCAGAAGTGCTCCCTTTGCAGTGACAGGGCACAGGGCAGATTCCCCTCTCCGTGTTTACCTGGCTGGAAACAGCAAGTGAAGGGATTGTGGGGTGTTCCTTAAACAGAAAACCACCTCCTGCCTGCCCAAACTTGTCTCACTTTTATGTTGCACACACATCACGTTTCTCTGAAAATCATATTTAACATTTTTTTATTTCTCTTGCTAAAAAAACCACCTTAGGAACATCTTCAGGAGGCCACGCTCAATTGCAGCAGTACAACAGGACACGCCTGGATTCCACTCCACTCCGACCTATGGAATGAAGGGGAGGAGGCCAAGATCCCCAGGATCCCTCCCACATTTCCCTGATAAATTGAAACGCTCCTCAGTTGATTTGGCAGGTCACCCTGACCCCCGGCTGAGGCACTCAAGCAGCTTTTACAGCCACTGACTGGAAGGGCCTGGCTTATGCTGGAATCTGCTGGTTGCCAGCTTTTCTCTGCTTTTTCTTCTTCCTCTTGACCTTGGCTCCAGCAGTGTCCATCCCACTGGAATATTCAGAGCGCAGGAGCTCAGCAAGGCAGCGTCTGCCCTGGGTCTTCTTGAGCAGGTCAGACCTGGGCAGGGGGAAAAGCAGAGGAATTAAGGAATTAAGAACCCCTTCTCCTGCTGGGTGGGTTCCTGCAACACCACTGACAGCTGCACATTAGAGAAGGAGCAGCTCCCTTTCCTTGAGGCTTGATTTGAAATTCTGCCTCATGCAGAATTAGGTATTGTTGTGACAGGCCTTTCACAAAGGTGGCAAAATATCACGGCGTTTTTCAAAGCAAGCCTTTGTTCTGTACAAATGCTCTTGCAGGGGTGGCGGGGAGAAGGAGGGAAGCTTGTGTGCCTGAAGGCTGATGAATGAGGTGACACAGCAGTTTGGAAATAATAATAATAATAATAATAATAATAATAATAATAATAATAATAATAATAGTAATAATAATAATACCTAACAGCCCAGTGACATTGAACAACGGAAACATTTTATAAACAGCTAAAATCCAGAGCTTGAAAACAGAACCCCCTCCCAAACAAACCAAGGAAAAAAATTAGAATGCCATAGTCTAAACCCAACAGATCCAACAGATTTTCTTTTCTTGCAGTGTCCTGCAGCCACCACATGCACCTCACAGCCTCCCTCTCCAGAGACTGGCTTTTGCAAGGGTAGCTGCATTTTGCCAGGCCACCAAACTCCAACATGGATGTCCCTGCAGCCCTAAACTGCCAGCTATAAATATAAAAACCCACTCAGCATTTTCCCACCACGAGTTCTGCCACTGTCCTGCTCTATAACCTTGGGCAAATCTCACCCTCAGTTATTTAAAATACCATCCTTTGGGTGCAGGACCAGTCACTCCCTACTGCATTCCCACGGTCCTGGGCACAACAGGGTGTCCACAGCTACTGGTGTTGGCACGTCCCACTCTCCTCCTGATCACCAGAGAGTCACACACTGGTTGGGCTGGAAGGGACCCTAAACATCATCTCATTCCTTTCTCTACACCAGCTCCAACCTGAGCCCCCTCCAGCCTGGCCTTGAACCCCTCCAGGCTGCACCTCTCTGAGCAAGCTCTAGTAAGGACCTGTAACACAACTCAGGAGCTTCCAGAATTACAGAACAGAAACCTGTGTGTCCCTCTGAACACCAGGGAACTGAAGAGCAGCCCCACAGCCACGCCAGTGAGCTTTGGTGACAACACAGGGACTCAGCAGTCCTAGAGGTGACACCTCACAGCACTGCCTCAAAGCTCCTTCAGGGGTCCAAACCCAGGCTGGGCATTGAAGAGAAGGAAGAATTCCTGGCTGCAGCAATGGATCAATGGATTCAACAGGCCAGACACACAGGAACACAAGGGCAGTGAACTCTGGGCTGCCTGGGTATTTGCTTGCTCCCTTCCCACAGCCTGTGCAGGTGAATCCTCTGCTCAGCCCCCTCCACCAGTGGGTGAAGTTCCTCTTTGACACTTTGATTGTTGTCTCCAAGCATTTCCTACAGTAATTCCTGGGTTTCCAAGCAACAGACCAGTTTACTTAACAACAGGGAACTCTCTGCTGCAAAAGGACAAGGAATCCACCAGTAGCTGCGGGGCTGAGCTGCAGCTCAGCAGGGAGGTTGTCCAACACTTTATTATCAATCAGGTGAAATTGCTGCCCAATTAGTAAATCAATACTCCCCGCTGAGGTGATCAGCTGTACACAGAAAAGCAGGGATGCAGGGAAAAGGGAGCTTTCTCCCTCTAACCCGGGGCCACAAAAATCAATGGAGTTGTGCTCTGGAACCTGTGCTCATCACAGCCAGAAGAAAAGCAGCTGTCAAGGCTTCGTTTAACCACGAGATGGAAGAGCTACAGGGAACAGCACCAGCACCAGCCTGGAGTGACAGCACACCAGGAAACTGCAGCAGGTCAGGAGCCCTGATTTCTGCTGTAAAGCTGTAAATTCCCCTCTCTGCCCAGCTGGTGACAGCCTCTGGGACTCTGCCAGGGCAGCAAGATAACCACAGGGCACCTTCCCTCACCAATGGTACGAGACAAAGCCCAGGAGAACTGAGCCAAGACCTAAACACTCACCCTGAGCATCCTTGGGCAAGGGATTTAATCTCTTTGGCCTCCATGTTCATTGTCCCACCTCCCTGTGTTTTCCCTGTTGCTGAGGGCTTGGTGGGATGTTAGTTTCAGGGAGCTGTGTGGTGATGCTGTGGCAAAAAGCTTCACAGAAAGGCTGCAAATGTAAAGATGCATTTGCAACACAGACAGAACCCATGTTCCCATCACTGGAAAAACACATGGATTATCAGCATCTCTTGCTGTGATCTCATGTCTAGGTATCATGGTATACTGAGAGGAAGGAATAAAAGGCTCAGGTTTAGAGCTGCCTGTGCACATCTGTAATTAAGCTGCAACCTCACAAAAGCTGGTACCAAGACCCTCAGCAGAGAGACAATATGGAAAAAGATGAACTGCCCCCTGTTATCTCCTGAGAGGCTGGAAAAGACCAGGTCAAAGTTTTCAAGACAAAAAAGAAATATCTGTTCTCCTCCAGAAAACTGGACTGATTTTATTCACTGTTTAAACACAAGAAACTTGTGAATTTTGCTAAATACATCACTGAATGATGAAAAGGCAGGAGAGGAACATCTGGAAGAAAAAGTACCCAGTGAAGGAAAGAGTAAAATCCTTCTTTCCTCAGCTTCAGTTCCCTTCTACACCCACTTACAGAGCTATTCCCAGCATCCTGCTCCCCCTCCCCACTCAGGAGCCACAGTGATCTTAGGGATGCTGGTGCTGCCCAACCCTCCATCTCTGAGGAAATCTGAATGGTTTGGACTGATCTCCTTCTCCTGAATCCTGTCTGCTGGCTCAGAAGATGCCTCTGCTCATCTTTTCACCTCAGTGGTGGCTGAGCTTGTTCTTGGAGGTGTCTCTCAATGTGGTTGCCATCAGTGCCTGCTCCTTTGTCTTGCTGTGTGAGGTGCTGCTGCAATGCAGCGCCCAGGTGCAGTGACCTTTAACCAACTCCCAGCATCTGCAGCAACCAAAGGCTCCCAAATTGCTCCAGCTGAGGACAGAGGAGGATGAGGTTCTGACGCACAGTCCCAGAACTCATGGTGTGTCTTTGGAGGAGACCCGAGGAGGCCGTTCCATTTATCAGAAAACATTTCAATGTGGATTGCACTATCAATCTGCCTGACAGCATCTCCAACAGCTCCTTGACACCGTGCCAGCAGCAGAGCTGGGTTACCTCTGGGCCAAGGCTGCTGCAACACCTGCTTTTCCTACTTATAGCGTTGGATGAACCATCTGCAGCCAACACAACCCTGTTTGGGTTGGTTTTGCTGCTGTTGTTTTTGCAGAGTGGGGGCAAGAAATCCATCAGCAATCCTACACTGCTCTCGACAGGTCAACAGATGGCCCAGGTCCTCTGCTCCCAGCTGATGCAGATGCTTGAGAAGATCGAGGAAAATTATTACCCAGCCAGAATGAGCACCAAGCCTGTTCCAGAACACTCAGGGCAGGGTGGTCTCCACCACAGCAAAGCCCACCTCGCCCTACTGAAGTCAAACGCATTTCAGACACACAGAAACCCCAGGCTCACTTTCACTGCCATCCCTTGGTCTTCACCCTATGGAAAAGGGACAAAAGCAGCACTGGGAGGTTGGGAAACTCCCAGGATTCTTGCTTCTGTCAGGTCCTTTCCCAGCCTAGACGACAGAATATATTTCAGTTAGAGAGAGATGATAATTTTTGGTGCACAGAGGTTTTCCAGCTGTGTGCAAGCACTGTTTACTTGATCAGAGAGGGAGCAAAGGCTCTGTGCTGCAGCCACAGTGAAACAGGACAGTAATAAAGGGCATTGCTGTATGCAGGAAACAACCAGATGGATTTTACAACTATAAAACTTTAATTTCATAAGATGATTTCTCTTATAACATCATGATGTGGTAGCCAGGACTCACCTGTGTCCCTGAACTGCCTTAATGAAGAGTGATGGTGATGTTTCCTTTCACAGCAGCCATGTCTCTTGCTCTCATTTTTGGCTCCATTTGCCCATGGACACGTGCTCTTACCTGAGCTCCAGTTTGGCTTTCTAGAGCAGACTGCCCAAACCAAGTGAAATTCCCAGGGGGCAGAGTTCCAAACTTGCATTTTGACTAATTAAGTGATATCAGGAAAGCTCTAAATGTGCACAAAGAAACTGGCAAGCAAAGTGCTTCTACTGATGAGACAATTGCTGTGCAGGGAGGCCCAGCTGCAGCTCTGAGTCACAAACCCTGTATTAGTCTTTTCAAAATTGTCAATGCCAAGATGTTCAAAAGTGAAACCAAAGATGTGAGGTGGGAGAGAAGGTAAAAGAGTTTGCACCCAAGGGGAAGTGCTGCCCTGGCCATGTGGAGGACACAGGGCTACAGGGTCTGCTTCCCAGGAGTTGTCTGAGTCTACCTGACCATGCTGAAGGATGAATTAACACAATGATCTTGCAGCCAAAGCCTTCAGGCCATGCCCAGCTCCACACCAGAGCAATGGCACTGTGCTAATGATGAACAGCAGCTCTCAAATACCTCTTCTGATCCCACATTTTACTTGAGGGTTGGACTTAAACTCTGAAGCACTTTGTTTTCATAGCACTTTTTGCATATGCTGTAGCAATTCTTGACACTCATAAGTAAATTTAACCTTTCTGAGCATTTCTTTCATCAGAGATTCCTGTAGCAGGGAGTTCCACAGAATCAGCTGAACTCAAGAGTCATCTTTCTTTGTAATGGCTTGAACTCACAAAAAAGCCAAATTCAGTTGCAACTCCTCATTGCAGTGAAAGCTTTTTGGGGCACACACTGATCTTCCTGATCTCAAAGGGAAAGCAGACCTTCAGTTGCCACAGATTCCCATGAAAGCCCACTGATGCAGAAGGCAAAAGCCTGAGCAGCACAGGGCAGCATGGTGGAATGGCAGTGGGTCTTTGGCATTTGCATTGTGAAGGAGTCAAAAGACAAGTCTATCTGGCCTGTCAGCCACTTCCTCGGCGTGCTGCGACTCCACAGTGATCCAAGGACAGCTAATCCCTCAATGGAAGTGGGATCAGCTTCCTTGCCTCTACCCTGCAGTCAAAGCATGAGCCCAGACACTGACTAAGCTGATGTACTGTAATTCAATATGCAGTATCTGGTTTGTGTGCTCATCTCTCACCTGAACACGGCATTGCGACTTTCAAAAAACATCGCCAGCAATTATTTTTCCGTCTTCAGATCGGGTTTTGCAAGATCCACTACAGCTAAGGGGGACAGCTGGTTTGCACAAAGACCTCTGAAAACCACGTGGAAGTTTACATGGGCATTGAGGAGAGGGCTGCTCCCACGTTTCAGCACTGAAGCATCACACACCTGGCTGCTCCCTCTCACTGTCTCACCTTCCCCAGCAGGCTCTCCAAGGAGGCGCGAAGCACAAAAGGGAGACTTCAAAAGAAATGAGAAGTTTTCTTTGTCCTCTTAAGGAAACATTTAATGATTGCCTTTACCCCACTTTCAACCTGGAGTGCCTGCTCTTTATCCTCTAGGCAGGTGCTGAGAGATGAGGCTTTAGTGAGCAGCCTGATTAAAAACCAGTATCGGATGTTGGGAGACAATGTGTAATACGACAACCAACACTCACAGCATCATGTGAGAAATATAATTAAAAAGATTGCTCTGTGACTGTGCTGTTATAATTTCAAGCCTTGCATTTTACAATTAGAAACCATTTGTCTTCCAAATGGCAGGCTAAGTTTTGCTTTTTGTTTTGTCAGTGTGAAATCAAAAGCAATTCTCTAAGTTAATAGCATTATCTTGGATTTATGCAAGTGCAGACTGAATTTGAATTGATATTCACTTTCTCTAAACTATCCCATAAATACTAATATACTCTCCCTCTCTCTTTATTTTTTAAGCACACACAGAGAAAGCTGATCAGAACCAAGTTTCACAAGCAGGAACATTTGTTGCACATCACAACTTTGGCTATTTTTTGCAGGGTCTTAACTTTGCAGATGCTCCCGGATTTGAAATCTGGAGCTGAGCAAAGTCTGCCCACTTTCCTTGAGCTGCAGCTCTGTGATCCACGTGCAAATGAGCTCTCAAATCACTCTCAGACCATTTGTTCCAACACCTCCACATCCCCCAACCCCACACGTCCTGCGTGTAAATACCTACTGTATCTTGAGCTTGTCTGTGCTATAATGGGATGAAGACTCGGGGAGGAGGAACCCCCGTCTAAAAGAGGTTTGTAACAAGGGAAAAAGTAGCTCTAACAGAGTAGCAACATCACAGGAACAGAGAGAGGCATTGTTACAGGCCAAGTAATCCTGTGACACGCTACTGTCAGTCATAGCTTGACACCCTGCTGGGCCAGCAAGACATCAAAGCCCACCCCATACCATCTTACATGCTCTTTATCAGCTAATCAGGCTATTCTTCCCGAAATAAAGCTCCCTTAAATCCCCTGCTCACAGGGGCATTCCCATCCTGTTGCCCATCTGCTGAGGAGGGTCAGCTGGAGCAGGAGGCAGAGCAGTGGCTCGTCCCTGGTGGCTGCTGAAAGCAGGACAATGCAGGCTCCAACTTTTTATTTTAAAATCCCTTCCCCTTGCATTTTTTTTTTTTCCTTTTCACAGGATAGGTGCATGTGCAAGACAAGTGCCCAGCCCTGGAACAATTATGTGGATTAGTGCCTTAATTGCATGGCTAAGGTTTGCTAATGGAGTTTGTAGCAACAATTACATGGAAAGAGTCAAAATTGATGCTGATAAAGAAAAAAGATTTTCCTCCTTTGAATTATTGCAATGATTTCACTGGCAAGGCAGAGGTTTGGATCCTGGCATTGCACTAGGGAAGAGAGCGTGTCCTTAGCACTGAGATCCCAAAAGAGAGGATTATCTGTCCTGTGGAGCCAACTCAGAGCAGCCAGGATCAGATGCACTGAGCACCTCCAGCTCCCTTGCAAGCACAGAAGAGGGTTCAGGGCTCCTCCAGCAGCATCAGGGAATCTGCAGCTCCGTACACAGAACAGGAGTGCCCAGAACAGCCCTGAGCACACCCTACAGGGGAGAGAGCTGCAACTCTGGGCTTGCTGCAGACTGTTCCCAGGAGAGATCCCACAGGATTTTGCAGAAATGCTTTTGCCAGAACTATTTACGCCTCCAGATTTGCAGGAGGATCATTTCTACAATCAGATGTGCTTTTGATTTACACTCAATTCCTGGAGCAAGCCCAACCACCTTGAGGAGCAAAGCACAGCACAGCATAGCACAGCACGTCACCTCATCCTCCTTGCCTCAGGAACATCAGACTGACCTACCTTTTTGGTTTGGGTTTGGTTTCCCTCTTTGAGCCTGCAGTTGGAAGAGCAGTTAGGTTCTGGGGGGCATCTCTCAGCCCAAAGCTCTTGGCCACATGACCCAGGTGGAGAGATTTGATGTGGAAGATGTGCTTGAGGTCCCTGGGATAGGTGGTATAGGCACAAAGGAAAGACTGCAGTGCTGAGGGGAAGGAAAAACACCAATGAGTTCTGTTTGTTGCTGCATATATATATATATATATATATACATATACACATTTAAAGATTCAGCTGTCCCAGCTGAAAGGTCTGGTCCTTTGGGACACCTTCTGCTCAGCAGCTGGCAGAAAAGGTTGGCACATGTTAGCAACCTGTGAAGGTTGCACAGCACTGGTACAATCCCAAAAGGGGAAGGCAGGTCCTGGGGAGGTGCTGGGAACTGAAACAAAGCTCCATTGAATTGCACTGGGTTTGCCTCCTGCAAGGCTGCCCCTTTGGCCACAAAAGGTGAGTTTGTAGCACATCTCTCAAGAGTCATTGACACTGAGTGGGAGCAGATAAGAGGAGAGTGGGAACAGAGATGCAGGGATGAAGAAAGAGAAGCATGGAGATGGCACAGGAAGACTCCTCTGATATTAGAGTCCCAGTAGTCCATGCATTTTTCACCAGTTACCAGCTAGTCCCTTATAAATATCTGAGAGCCGGATGGATTTCCTGACTCATCAGCACACTGAGAACTGAGCTCACCTTCTCAAAAGGGAAAAATAATAGAACTGTGTGCAAATTTCCCTTCCCATCTTTATATTCCTGTAATGCCCTTCCCTCAGGGCTCATTGCTCTAAAGACAATCATCCACTAATATGAGCACTACCTCTGCTCCTCCCCGTCCCTGGAATGTTAACTACACCCGGGCTGGCCCCTGCTCTGGGAATAGAGGAACTTCCAGGAAGGAAACTCTGCAGCTCAGAAAATGCCTCCCCTCAATCCCCTGCTGCTCCTCTGCTTGTTAAACCTCCTGTGTCCCCCCAGCCCTCACTCCAAACCACCTCCTGCATCTTCCTCTCCCTCTCCCACCCGGCAGCAGCGAGCTCTAAACTCTCACCTCTCCTGCCCTTGCCTGTTGAGCCACCGGACCAGCAAGTTTGCCCACAGCTTATGTCTAATCTCTTGGCAGCAGCCGGAGATTGGAGTTTATGAACAGTAATAAAAATGTCATTTTAGCAGATCAGCTCCTGGAAGGACCCAGGGAATCCATCAAAGCTCTGTTTACTGAGCAAAGCGAACTCCTTTTCCCAATCGATGAGAAGAAAAGATTGAGTTTTTTGCACCTTCTTCCCAATTTCACAATGCTGCTCTTTTAGAGGCTCCTGAGCACCCAGAGACCTGTGTTTTTCCAAAAAAGAGAATGCTAAATTTCAAATACTGTCTCAGTGTCTCGTCTGAAGGCCATCCTTCTAAGGGCTTATAAACCAGCTCAAATGCTCTCAAAAACCCTGTTCTGCTGCTTTTTTTTTCATAAAGTTATTGGTCAAATTCACCTATGAGAAGGTGTAACTCTTCAAAGGGAACAATAGGAACTTGCTCCCTCTTTGAATTCAGTCCCATTGGAGCTAATACAGCTGTCTGCCTCACAGCATTTGAAATGGCTGATACTAAAGATCCTGTTATTATGAAGGCTGAGCTCACCTCCCACAGTCGTGCAGAGAGGAAAAGCTGCTGCTACCAAGTCCCCAGGTCAGAGATAGAGAATCAAAGTGTCAAAGGCTCCCCTCTTCCCAAAGTCCTGACAGACATCTGCCAGATCCAGCTTTGAGTCAGAGCACACAAAACCAGGGAGAGCTGCAAGGAACTAACCCAGAGCTGAACTGAGAGCCTGGCTGGACCTGCAGGTCACAATCCCAGCCCAGGAAACTGCCTCAACTCCGAGCAGCTCAGAGCTGAGATGTTCATTACAGCACCCACGAGATTGAAATGAAGACCTTTGTGGATGAGATTCTTTTTAAAATCTTTACTATCAGGTCTTTAGACCTCTCAGTGTTGCCAAGCCATGTCTTCTGGCTTTTATGTGCAATTAGACTGGCCAGATACTGAAAGCTTTATTGGCTTTTTCTTTTTGAAGTTGAAATTCTTTTATGATTTTGTGATCAAAAGACAGAGCTTTAGGAAAACAACTCACAAAGACTGGTAACAGTAGTGGCCAGGCCATAATTCATGTACAGGGTTCCTTATCTTGATGCCACAGGAACAAACTGCCTGAGCTGTTGAGAGCTTTTGCCACACCAACACAGATCTGAGGTAACCTCACTGCCTTGATGTGAGATTTGGACTTGTGCTCACGTAAGACAGAGGATTTAGACTGCTCCTTTGCACCTCTGCATCCACATTCTTCTCCAGGAAATGTAAGTGTGGAAAATCAAAGGAAGAAAAGAAAAAAACCCAGCGTGTTCTACCTGTGATGGGGGTTAGATGGGCTGGTGTGTTGTTATTTTAAACAGGGGATGAGAGGGTAATGAGATATGAAAGGGAGACAGGTGACATAACCTGTTCACCAGGCTCTCAGCTGGCAGCCAGCTCCCAGCACTGGCCCCAGGGCATGGCCTCAGCATGGCTGGATAATCTGGGAGGCACTTTGCCAGAGCAGGTGGGAGCAGCAGGGAAGGATGCACCAAACCCACCACGGATTTGAGCCTTGTGCCACAGCCCTGGGCTCCTGTGACTCTGCTGCCCCTGTCCACACATGGCTGCTGAGGACAGAAAGGAGGAGGTAAAATGCTCAACCCCTGGCTGGAAATGAGGAGGAGGAAAGCAGGGTTTGCTTCCTTACCCTTTCTGTAACTCAGGGGCATGCAGGATCAGTCTCCTGAGCTCCTCCTGGACTCACAGCTCCAAAATGAAGCACCTATCACCATGCAAAGCCTCGGGATGAGCATCCTCCACTTCCCAAAAGGGGCTCCACTCTTGATAAGGTTCATCCTTCGGGTAGCAGGGCCCAGCCAGACCCCTCCTCCCACCCACCCACCTCACTGCTGATCAGTCAATCAAGTTTGAAGGGCAGCACCTTCCCTGAACCATTTGATTTGAGTGTGAAAAACACAGGACCCAGAGCCAGAAGGGGAGAGCGGGCAGGGAGCCACTCGCCTTTTGAAAGCAGGCTGCAGTGCAAACACTGCTTATTAACATTGACTAGGTCAGAAAATGGGGAAAAACAGAAAAAGAGAGAGAAACAAATGCATCTCTGGCACAGTTTCCAGTTGATTGTCTGCCATGAAAGCAAAAGCCAGCTGCCATGTTAATTATTCATGATGCCTGGCTCAGAGGGGAGGAAGAGGGGCTTATGGAAGCCACTCAGCAGTGGAAAATTTGCATATGTAGATAGCAGAGTTGGAAAAAGAGGTGGAGTGCTCCTCTACAAGATAAATGGGATGCACAACATTTCAGCATTTCCTGATGTATTTTCTGTGCTTCTTTTCTGTGGCTAAAGAAGTTACTAATGCTGAGGTCAGCAACAAGTGCGTGTGGGTGGGTGTGTGCACAGTGACACTGGGTAGAGAGGAAGCACAGAGGTTTTTTCAGGTGTGACCAGAGTTATTCACTGGTTGTTCCTGTCACAGGCATTTCAAGTTGGAAATTTGCAAGGGGTACAAGAAATCCCAAGGGAGCAGCAAGAAGCTCATCCACGCAGAGTGAGGGATTATTATCATGTCAGTGACATGCTTTGAGATTGTGGATTTAAAAGAGCAGCTACAAAATTACACCAATGGTGCAAAATGGGTGCAAGCTGCTTGTGCAGCAAGTCCAGCACTTTCACTGCAGGAGGAAGGTGTTTGAAAACCCCAAGGAACTGAAATCAGCACTGCAACTGCTGGAGGTGGGGTGAGATTTCAGCCCAGGGATGTGCAGTGGGTGGGGGGAGAGCAAAGAGTGAAACAGCAGAATTTCAAGCACTTTGCCCCTCAATATGCAGAATAATTGGGGTAAGCAGGTAGTCACAGGAGACACTCTGGTCTCTCTGCTGAGTCATCACCTAAGAAGGGAGTACAACACAGAAAAAACAAGCACCTTTGACCTCCTGAACAATCACTTCTCAAGATTGCAAACAATTTTCATGCTGAACTTAACTTTTATCTTGAGAACAGCCTCCCCTTCTCCAGTTTCTCCAGATAACTCCAAGAGCAATTTCCCCACATGGTTTTGGACCCCTTGGAAGGTGATTTCAGAAGGTGAGCACAGGAGGCACACCTGTACAGGGTTCAGGTGCACACAGCAGGTACACAGAATGGTAAACAGGAATGGTGCAGACCATTAAAATTCATCTCACCAGGACTCCCCTCAACTGGAAATGCTGCAGAACTGAAATAACTTCTACACAAGCTTAGAGAGCAGGACTTGACCCAGAGCAATGAGGTAAAAAAAAAAGAAAACAATCAGGAAGGGAGATGTGGGAAGAGAAGACTCGTAAGAAGGCTCCAATCCTAAATACTGTGAGCAAGAATGGCTTAGTCTCTTTCATACAGGGTTTGCATTTTGTGGACTTGTCTCAGTGACTCGTACTCAAATTCCAAATAATTGCCCAGGAGCTCTGGGGCCTGACTTCCCACAGTGCCTACCCTGCACCACCTTTTTGGCTCCTCTCAGGACAGACAGATTGGTGTTTCTTTCCCTACCACACCCCCAGCAAGATTTTAATCTTTCTCCCAAATCTGTCTTCCTCTCGATTTTCCAAACTGAGAGGAAGAAGGGCAGAGTCTCTTCCATTGCTCAGTGGCAACTGCTGTGCATCCTGCCTGGAAAAGATGGCAGATCAAACCCTGTGTAGCTGTGCACAGCTACAGTTATCAAGCCCATCCCAGTTTTTGCCTTTTTGAGTAGTCTCTTTTATCTCCCATCCCACACAACCAGCTCCACTCCATGATCCTTTCCTGGTCAGGGTTGCATCCTGTCTTGCAGGCTTCAAATTCACCCCGGGTGTGAACTGGAGGCATCTGATGGGAATTGCAGAAGGATGTGGTGGAGGAAGTCACCCATCCCCTCCCCAGCATAACCCACTTGCTCCTGTGATTGGGTCAAAGCCCTCAGACGTGAATCCCACTGAGAGCCAAGACTAAATCTCATTTGCACGTAAAATGGGAACGCCAGAAATTAACATTTAATATCACCACAAAGCCTTCTGGGCCTGCCTCAGAGCCCCAACGGCCCCAAAATGTTTCTTCCAGGCCTTTTTCCTGATGCTGTGCCCCAGAAGAAAACCTTGGCAGCTCCTCTGAGCCCTTGTGGGATAAGTGGAAGGAAACTCACTGACCTTTCTTTGCCCACTGGACAGTCCCCTTGCTGGAGTGGACGTGATTTTCAAATTTTGTCTGCAGGACCGTGGCCCTCTCCCGGACTTCCTGAGGGTTCTTGCCACAGGATTTCTACCAGGGAGGAGGAAGGATTAGAGGAAAGAGAGAATTTGAGTCAGGAATAATGAAGCAGTTTACAATAGATTTAATAACAGTAAAATCACACAGCAACTACCCAGGGGCCAACAAAGGTAATCCTCTCAATATTACTAGAGGAAAAAAAAAAAATCCAGATAAAGATGTTAAAGTCAGAGCAGCCAGTGAGCGCCGTGTGGTGGGGAGAACAAATCAGTTTTAATTTTGTGTTTTCTAACATCTATCACGTATCTTTTTCCCTTGCTTTTCTTTTCCCTTCCTTTTTTTTTTTAATTCCAGGTACAACAGGCCAGATCCCACTGCTTGTTTCCATTGGAATTATTTGGAATAACTGCCCCCAGAGCCTACACTAACAGTTTCAGAGTGATGCTGCAAGTTGCCCTGTGCACTTCCCCAAAACACCCAGGGCAGGAGATCACGAGATCCACAATGAGCCCCAAGCTCCAGAGAAGAGACCAAACTCAGCACCTGTGAACAAAGGCAACCAAATGAACTTCTCATGAGTTCCAGCATGGATTTCTACATGAAGTTTCCTCACTGTCAGCACATCATCTTTGACTGGAACTGCCATCACTTGGCTCCTCTAGAGCAGGACAAGCCCCTTGCACCAAAGGCACGACAGAATAAACTTCCTCAGGCCAAAAGGGCAATTTTGCATGTGCTCCAGCTTTCCTGGGATCAGACAGCAGGGTGCAGCTCAGGAAATGGAAAACAAGCATTCCTGGGAGCAAGCTGTTACTGGGAGGAGAAGAGAGGATCTCTCCCTCTCAGAGGGATCCAGGCAGAGAAAGGAAACATGGACCAGAGAACAAGTGAAAGTTTTGATGGAAAGCTGACAGCAAAGTGCAAAGCCAAGCATCCATGGATGTGCACCTCACTCAGAAAGGGCCACAGTTCTCCAGTGTGGCTCAGACAGGAACCAGCATCCAAGTGTGAGAGTGCCAGATCCAAGGCAGCAACTTGATACTGGTCAGAGCCCTCATCCGAGCAGGGCTGGCTGAATACAAACTCTCAGCTCCTGGGACTCTGGGGGAGGCCTGTGCCAAGGCAGCAATCCTGCTGTTCCTCTCTGGCAGATCTGCATGCTAATGCTGCAAACCCCTCTTTCCCCTGCATTGCTGCCACTCCAGAGGAGCCACATCCCACTGACACCACAAACAAACCCCAGGGACCATGGGGGCTGCCAGCACCTGACACAAAATGCTCTCCTGTCCCAGATGTGCCACTCTGTACCCAACAGCAAATGTGCCCAGAGACAGAACTCAACTGTAGTTTAAATGCCCTGCACTGTGCCCTCTCTGGGAGCCAGGATCCCAGAGCTTCCAGCCACTGAGTAATTCCTCAACAAAGCAAACACACCTGGGGCTGGAGCTCCTGCTCACTCACTGCCTGGACTGACTGCCCACCTGCATCTCCAAAGACAGCCTGGCCATTTTAACACATGAACTCTCCCAGATTTCTGGTCTCTGCTGTCTCCCAATCCCCTCAAGAAAGGCTCATGACCCATCTCACAGCATCATTTAGGTCAGAAAAGACCTCCAAGATCATCGACTCCAAACTTTGACTGACCATCACTTTGTCAACCAAGCCATGACACTGAGTGCCACATCCAGTTTTTCCTGGCCACCTCCAGGGATGGGAACTCCTCCACCTTCCTGGGCAGCCCATTCCAGTGCTTGACCACCCCTGCAGTGAAGGAACTCTTCCTGATGTTCCACCTGAACCTTTCCTGGCACAGCCTGAGGCTGTGTCCTCTCCTCCTGTCCTTGTTCCCTGGCAGCAGATCCTGACCTTCACCTCCTGCACCCTCCTGTCTGTGAGTTGCCTTCCCTGAACCTCCTTTTCTCCAGGCTCAGCCACCCCAGTTCCCTCAGCTGTTCCTCACATAATTCCCTCTCTGGACCCTTCTCTGGACACTCCTTTCACAGGTGCCTTTGGCTTCAGCCGTGCCCTGAAGCTGAGACTGTCCCCAGCCCAGGGGCCTCTGCAGAGGCTCAGTGACCCCCAAGTGGAGCTGAAGAGGCCACTCCTTGTTGTCACTACCAAGTTTCCACCGACGTGAAACACAAAACTTTCTGGCCCCGCCTGCTCCTCCCGGCCCCCAGCACTTTCCTTTTGTTAAGCCTCCTGGCAGCACCAAGTGTCACCTTCCCAGCGCTTTTTAATATGAATGTGAAATTAGTGAGGTTTGCCCTTTCCCCTGGCGGACAGAATCCTCTGTTATTAAAAAGTAAAGCACTTTAATAATGAAAACTTTTTCTCTTTTTCCTGTGTTTTAACTGTTTAAAATTAATGAGAAGGGCATAACGGTTGTCAAAGCGATATTGAAAGCTGGGTAGCCAGGACCGAATAAGCACGAAAATCCCTCCAGAGTGTTAAATAAACAGTGCTTCAGCCCCCTCTGAATCCCTGTGTTGGTTATTGTATACATTCTGTAACAGCACTCAGAATAGATCTGAGCACCGGGGAGGCAGAAAGGTTTCAGAATTCCAATAAAGGCCTCAAATTAAAGACAGCCTGGTGCGAATTCCAGGAGAAAATTAAAGAGACCTCAAGCTTAAGTGACAGGTGACTTGCTTCTGTGTCACAACTGTCAGGGGATTTAGTGATAATATGGCAATATATTACAAAGGACTTTTCTTATTCCCCCCTTTAGGTTTCAAAATGCGGCATCTCTTCTTCCTGGTGCTGGGGGAAAATAAAAAAAAAAAAGTAAGACAAAAATGAGGGAAAAAAAACTAGGTGCATAATTTTCAAAGTGTGAGGTCAGTGCAAGAGATATAAATAAAAAAAAAGCAAATGGCAGGAAACATAATGTCCTCGGAAAACAGCTTCTCCCCTCCTATCTCCACCTTGTCTTTTATCCCCTTCAGACCCTCGAGACAGATCTCATTTTAAAATTGCACCCTAATGGGTATGAAAAAAACCCCTGTGTTTGATTCCTGTCTTCCAGGGAGGTTCATCTAAAAAGCAAAAAAAAAAAAAAAAAAAATCTCAAACCCAAAAAAAAAAAAAAACCAAAAAAAAAAAAAAAAAAAAAAAAACAAAAAAAAAAAAAAAAAAAATCTCCAACCCAATAATAAAAAAAATATCTAAATTTAAAACTGACTCAGAGGCAAATGGTGAAAATAAAACCTGCCCATGACTGAGTGTCTGGACAGATCAAATAAATCAGTGCTTCTGGAAGGGCATGGAAGCCATTCCATGTGCTTTACTCACACAGGCAAGCTTTAATCCTGCTCTGGATGAGCAGGACAATTAATTTGAGACCTTACACATTTTTCCAAGACCCCAAAGATAAAAGCCTACCCCAGAGGTTTGCTTGATCTGCTCCCCATCTGAATTTTTTCCCTCTGTTAAATAAGCAGCACTGCTGCCATCCTGGAGAAACAGCGGGATAGGAGAACTTTCTCTGCCTTGTGATTCCTTAAAAACCTGTTCTGGCAGATCCCAAACCACTGGCATAATGACTGTGGACAATAATAATATTTTTAAGCTAAAAGAAGAAGTGCAAGAGTAAAAAGTCAGGGTGCAACGTTATTTAATGTTGTTTGAGACATCAGGGGAACTCCCAAAAATGCCAGCTCCATGAGGAAAAGATACATGGATTTCTGTCAGAAAGAGGAAACTTCCAGTGATAAAGATGGCAGGTTTTAGGTTTGAGAGGTTGGGGTAAGTACTGAAAACTTCTGATATCATTAAGAGAACATGATAATGAAAAAAAAAATAAATTGAAACACAGTAAGACTAGACTGAGGTAGAAAAGTTCATTCTTAAAACAGGAAAAAAAAGAGAAAGATGGGGAAAACCCACCAAAAAGCCTGGCTGTAACATCTCCTGCTTCCATTATACTTCAAAACAAAATGAAGGATTTTGTTTTAATAACAACTTTTTACTAACCTCCACACTCCTTCTCTAGAACTCACCAAGTCCCCCTTGCCCCCCTCCATAAAAGTTGAAAGATCAAATTTATTCTCTTTGTAGGCAGGTGAACATTCACACGCCCAGACATAGCCACATATATATTTCATATACCTAAATATAAAATATACATTTTACAGGCACTTCAGCTTGCTCCCTGGCTGCACACAGGAGCCCAAAAAATACATGTTCCAACGTGGTACTTATAATGGACTTGAGTTGAGGCAATGAGAACTGAAGAGCATCATAATGAGGTTGCTGTGCAGGACTATAATATACTATACTATAATATATACATGACTGAGAGCATGGAGAGCTGAGAGCAGAGCTGAGCCTCCCTCCAATGCTAACACCTCAGTTGGAGCAGCTTCACCTCCTCCTGACACCTCCTCAATCCCTCCCTGCCCCACTGCACTCCCAGATTATTCTACTGTCCATGTGGCAAATTTAGGGAATTTAATAGAGATGAACCCTCCTGAAAACTTGGGAAATGCCCCTGCAGCTTCTGAGGTGACAGCTCAGAGCCTCCATGGCAACAGAAAACATGGAGCTAACAAACACAACTATAAAACATGGAGCTAACAAACACAAGTTCTTGATTGCATTAATCTATTTTTGAGGTAATTCCTGGAGGAGTCTGTTTCATATTGACAGAACTGCTGTAATTCCATCCCCATTAAATGATACAGAATTTTTCCCATGAAGAGAAACTGTGTCCTTAAATCCCATTTCCTTCAGATTGTGCCACATAAAAACTGGTTATTCTGTATTTCTAAGTTCCTGCAAGAGATTAAAACCATCCTACAACCACAGTGGATGGATCTCAGCTCCAATGAATTCAACAGCAAAAATCCCACTCGCTTTGATGTCAGAGGGAAAAGTGGAATTGAATCCCACCTTTGAAAGCAAAAGGAACCAAGTCCTTCTGTGCAAGTTCCTGCAGGCAGCACCTGGCATGGCAGGGCCTGCCCAGCAGCACTGTCCAAACCAGCTACTGCTCCTTTCAAAGAGGGGCTGGGTTTAGAGCCTTTTGGAAGGAAAGGAAGAAAGCCAAAAGCAGTGTATTTAAAAAATTCTGTGCTTAAATGTGTAGAGCATTTGACAATTTGAAAGTGTGGTAGAAATACCAAACTGATCAGTTTTGGTAGCAAACAGGCTTGGTTAAGTTTTTGTTGCTAAAAAGGCATTTTCTCTTGCCAATATTCAAAACTTAAATCGTAATTTCCTGGAATAAAACATGTTCTTTTTTTTTTTGCCCGCTTCCCATGAAAAAACATTTGTTCCCACATCTGGAACAGCAAATATTCTGTTCCACGTCAGTAACAAACTTAAAGCACAATTTCTGCAGAAACGGAATTGTTGAAAAAGTCTTCAAAGGAAATCTGAAGTTACTCCTCCTATAATCACATTTGGGACAAAAGGAAAGTACTCATACACGGAACTATTTAAAATAATTTCTGCACTGACAAAGCACAACTGAACTTTGTTACGAGCCGATATCCTAGGCACCATCCAGACGTTTAAAACACACGCACCACAGGCTGATTTCAGCCAAAAAACAGTGGTGGGAGAGAGCTTTAAACAGAGCTGCATCTCAGCTGAGCTCAGATCTGGCTGTCTGTGAGGTGCAGGAACACTGAACATCTTTCACAGGCCGTGTTTACCAGGAACACCACGGCTCCCACCAGCCAGCGCCGGGAACAAGGCGCCTCAGACACGGGGTAACAAAAGCACAGGCAGGCAAAACAGCAACAAGAGGGGAAAAAAAGAGTGTGTGCTGCATCATGCTTGACACATTCTTGACTTCCATTCAAAATGTGGGTTCTTGCAGGATTTAATTTGCCAGAGCGCAGCAATGCCCGAGACATCAATTGCAAATGAGTGAATTCTGTGAATTAGCAACTTGAAGGCAGACCCAAAGCTTGCCCAAATCAATAAAAAGGTGCCTGTCAACCCAGGGAGCTTTGTTTTAGGCTCCAAGTAAATACAGATGATAGAACACTGATGTTACACATCACCAAATGCATTTTCCTCGTTTCTTCAGAGAAGTTTAGAGCCATTTGTCATCTCCAACAGTATTTTGGAAATACAGGAAAAACAGAAACACTGTGCAGGAAGAAACAAGGAGGTTTTGCATCCAGAAGCCTTCCCTGTCTGTTACAAAGATATTTGCTGAAGAGTTAGCAAGCAACTGCTTTGTGGGAACAACAAAAGACTGAAAAATGGTGATATAAGGTAGTTCTATAATTATTTACACTGTCTGACATCATGGAGGTAAAGACAGACACTAAGGCAGGAACTCTTGTGATGTTGAACTGGCAAGTGAAGACTGGAACCTTTCCAAAGCAGCAGAATAACTCACCTTGCTTCCTGGTCTGTGCAGCCTGAAGCGATCATCTTTCATCAGGCTGGCTAACACCTTCTCCATCTTCAGCTCTGAAACACTGATGCAACAAAGACAAAAAGTTATGGTTCTCCTACTCTGAAACACAGCATGGAATGAGCCACCTGGTAATGGAGAGCAAAACAACTGAGATTCACAGCTCAACTTGAGAATTTATCCCTGAAATACAAAAGGTCTTAGCCCAGACACTCCCTCATCACCCCTGAAAGTGGAACTACTGTGAAATCCAAACTCCTGCTTTCAGTGCCACAGAGAAACAGTTTCACCCACAATTTTGTCACTGTTTTAAGTCACCAACATACACACACTCCAATTCTAGCAGAGCATCAAAATAACTGAGGGTTATTGATTTTCTATTCACTGAAAGGCTCTCAAACAAGAGCAACTGATTAAAGAACTAAATTAGATTACATTTCCATTATTTTCATAGTTTTTCTTTCCTTGCACTGAGAAGCATCAGGACAATTGGGAAGCACCTGGTTACTCTTTCCACCTAAAGAAACTCAAGACAGAGCTGAAGCAGCTCATAACATTAATGCTTCTTGGAAATTCATTTTGTAACTATAAAGAATAAGATCTGCAACCTCCACCTTGAACCCAGGGGTTCAAGGCGTTGTCCAACATTTCTTTTTTCACTCAATGCCATGGAGCAGAAGGTTGGTTGTGCAACTGTGAGAAAGAGACTGACTGAGGCACCCACGGGCTGGAAACACCTGCTCCACTTTGTTTGCTACTCCTGCTACATCTTGTCTCCTCCAGTTCAGCTTCCAGAGTCTCTGGAATGAGACACAGTGCTCAAGCCTCACTCAAAGGATGAAACTTTCATGTTTACAGACATTTGTTTCCACCCATGTTAGTGACCAGGCTCACAGAACCAAAGAGCTACAGCTAAAGCTGTGCAAAACCACAGCTCCTTCCTCTCGCAGTGACTCAAGCTCAGAGGGTAACAACAAAATCCTGAGGAACTTTTCCTATCAGCCAATTCTCCTGCAGTTTCCTTCCCTCTGGTCACATCATCACTCTTTCTTTCCCATAGATAGGATCCTACGTGATTCCAGCTTCTTGCTACCTCGCTCAGGCCAAAGCTCAGAGGCACTTCCCAATGGACAAACTCACCCTCCAATTCATTTATAGCCTCAAAAGCCACCTCTGACACCAGACACACAGTGTGATTTCCTTCCCTGCTCTGAGAACCCACCTCCCCTCTTCATCTGAAGTGCAAAGCCAAAGCCCAGCCCATTAGAGACTCCACAGCATTTTTTTTTTTAAAATACAGGAGACTCAAGTCAGCTGTCCTAGCCAGGCTTCACACTGGGCACTTATTTTCATTCTGTCGACTCACATTCCTCCTGTAGGCTCAACCAGATGATTTATTCTCCAGTTCTGCTTTCAAGACACTGCTGGGTCCTGCTATGGCCCAGATATGGAAATGCTTACCAACCTGCTTCGTTACCAAGTGAGCAGTCCTGCTTAAAGGTGCATTTACAGGAGACTAGAAATTCTTTGTCCTCTTTAACACTGTCTTAAGGGGCACACACACCCCAGGTGACAGCACAGGAACAGCTGTGCAGCTCCAGGCCATTAATATTACAGCTGCATCCAAACTGGGTCCCATTTCCAAGGGAATTACTCAGATCATAAAAGCTGATGTCTGTGAGCCCAAATTTTCTGTAATGGACAAAGGTCATGTTTAGAAAAGAAGCCAAGGAGTTCACTTGGGATTAAACCAATCTAAGGAAGAGAGAAATCTTTGTGGTCCAACAGTTCTCAGATTCCTGAATCTCAGATGGTCAGAAAGCTGCCTGTGGTTTCTAAAAGGAAGCAATGCTGGTATTCTTCAATTTGTAAAGTATGGAAAGAAATAATACCAACAAGGATCCCTTCTTCTTTTCACTCCAAGCTCTCTAACACCTGGCTAGCAGGAATGGATGAATCTCTGCCACAGTGTGTCACAGGATATTGTGATCCTCACCTGCTCCCCATCATTCCAAGTTAAAGCAACAAATGCCTTTACTTTTGCAGCCTGCCTTTTCAACCTCAGCCAACTCAGCATCACAGCATAAGGAGAAGGTGCAGAGGAACAGCCAT
>VZUA01091259.1:0-10598 GCA_013401035.1 Horornis vulcanius
TTTTTTTTTTTTTACTCCTTGAGGAACTGGGGTGGTCCTACCACCATGTCTGTGACCGTTGGTTTGCTCATCCATCCATCTGTCCCGCAGCATGAGAGTTGAGGTTTTACAGAGTTTGTGTTCTCAGTCCTGCTCCGAGCTGGCAGGGCAGAAGCCGACCTGCAGTGCTAGCGGCTGCTGTTCTTAATTGCTTCCTTCGCTGCAATGATCAGAGGAGTCAGGCTTGAGAGAGGCTTGGCTAATTTTAAAAATGGATGCTGCCCAAAGGGAAAAAAAAAAACCAAAAACAAAAACAAAAAACAAGAAATGCACCGTTACTTTCCAAACTCTGCTCCTCACTGGCTCAACCAGGATTCCACTTGTTACCAGAAATACTCAGAAATAGGACTGAGGGGACCATCTGCACTTCCACCTTCATGTCCAGGACATTGTTATCACAGGCAAACATGGCTCACATGCCTATCAATCCATTTTTCCAGGTGTCTTCAGCTTTGCCCTGCCAGTGCTCTGGGAATGCTGCTTGCTCCCCCAGAGCTTTGTATCTTTCAGGAAACTCAAAAGACTCACTTAGCTTCCTCCTTCCTAAAGACACAAACTGTGTTAATTGTCAAAAAAGATGGGTTAAGTCATTCCTTAGGAAACACCAATACCTCTAAGAAATGTTTAACCCAGTAGGATTTACGTTCATGGGTTTTCTCAAGACCTGTACTGAGGTACAGATTTTCAGCAGCAAGAGCAGGGAGACAAGTGGCAGAGTGCTGATGGACTCAGCTCTGGCTTGCAGGAAGAGCAGTGTCCACCCTTCCATTCCCTGGTTCTCCTGTGCTGGCTGGCACCTTCCTTCCCAGCAGGGACAGTCAAGTGGCATGTTCTGCAGCTCCCTCTCTGCCACAAAACCTGGCAGCAAACCTCTAACAGTTTGACTGTGCCAGGAAGCAAACAGAGCTGGGACAAGTCCTGTTCAGCTGTCCCTGTTTGGGTGGCAGAAACCTCTAAAAATGGGGCTTAGTGGCAGAAACCTCTAAGAGAGGAGCAGGAGGGACAAGCTGTGGCCCCCTCTGAGGCTCACAGTGATTTCCCCACAGCCAAATCTCTGACAGCTTGGCTGGGACTGCTTTTAATGGGCTCTCCTCCACCAACACCATTTCAGACCTCTGTACCTGGGATCATTCTACTTCAGTTCTTTTGTCAAGAGTTAAAACTGAATTTACTCCCGAAAGTACAAAACAAGGCCAGGAGATGGAGCATCTCTCCTCTGAGGAAAGGCTGAGAGAGCTGGGCTTGTTCAGCCTGGAGAAGGGCAGGCCCTGGGGACACCTCACTTTGCAACTCTTCAATACTTCAAGAGGGCTTGCAAGAAAGTTGGGGGCACATTTTTTAGCAGGGCCTGTTTCAACAGATGCAGAGGGACTGGTTTTTGACCCAAGGAGGATCAATTTAGATTTTTAGATCCAATTAAAAAAGTGTTTACAAGGGGAGTGGTGAAACACTGGGACAGGTTGCCCAGGGATGTTGTAGGTGGAAATCCATCCCTGGAAACATCCAAGATCAGGTCAGATGGGGCTCTGAGCGATATGACCTAGTTTAAGAGACCCCAGCTCAGTCAGACTAGATGACCTTTAAAGGTCTCTTCCAACCCAAACCATTAAAGGATTCTACTTAGTTTTCATTTGAAAGCACCAAGGCTGGAGATTAATACGTGTGGGGGAGCACCTGATGCTTTTATTTGATGAGAAAAGTGATCCCTTGGACATCTGCTCTTACCTGCAGAAGTTCCTTGGCAGAGCCTCGCCTGTCCACATCCATCTCCAGGCAGCAGTTCAGAAAGTCTCGGAACACGGCCGAGAGTCGCTCTGGGTTCTGCAGCTCCGGGGTCCCGTTTGTAGCTATCAGATACAGTGCCTACAGACACAGGAAACACAAAACTGCTTCACTCATACACAGAAATACTCACATAAACCCTGCTTTTAAGCTCCAATCTCCACTGGGCAGTTTCTTCCCTGGCAGAGGGCTGGAGATGACTTTCATATATCAACAACAAAAAAACCCAAAAAACCCCTGATGCAGTCACAGCTGTTCCAACATCAAAATGATCTTGCCTTGACAGCTCAGTTCACTGGCTGACTTAGTAGGAACTACACCAGCTCATTTTACTTCTCCAAGTATTGACACAGCTTTACAGGCCATTTTAAAGAGTCTAAAGGATCTAAATATATTATTTCAAAGGAGTATTACATAAAATGCATCTATGCAGTGCTCACTGGTCCCTAAAGTATGGCGGCCATAACACAATTTTTTTTTTGTTTTGTTTTTGATAATAAATGGTGACCAGATTAAAAAAAAAGAAATCCATCAGCTTATTCCTTGGATAAAAAACCAGAAACATTTGGAGTCTTATGTTCAACAGAAATGTCAAGTTGCATGCATAAATATATTATGATGAAAAGGCATAATTGGGCAGACAGGACCCACCTTCAACTATCTTTCAGCAGTCTCTTAACTTCCAAATCAGCTTCACTTATGTGGCAAAACTTTTAACAGGCTCATCAGAAAAAGGAGTAATTCCATCCCTATGGTAACCCTCCACTAATTTTAATACTCAAGTAAATGCATTAATGACATCCCCATCCCAGAAACTGCCAGGCAGGAAACAGGAGGTTCTGGCAGCTGGAATGCTGAAGGCTTGGTGACATGGAGAAAGTGGCTTGGACTATGAAAGAAATACATTCACTATATATTACAAGCAATGCAACAACTAGTGTGTGTTATCAGCTAAAAAAATTTTGCTGTAAAAAGCAGTCTTGCTTTATAAGCTCTTCTGTTTGGAGACAGCTGAGACCTCTTACACAGACCTCAAGAATATATGATTGTGAATTTGTTCAGAAAATCCAGCTGATGTGCTGTAGGAACAGTTTTAGAAGTGGGCCTTTGTAGAACTAGTTCAAGCTGATGTGAATGGGATTTTATCTCACGGAAGACAAAATACAGCACAGATTAGAAAGACAGCAGTATCTGATATTTCACCCTACCCTGAGAGGATTTTCATTAAGGTAAGGAGGTTCTCCTTCCACCATTTCTATTGCCATGATCCCAAGTGACCAGATGTCCACTTTGGGGCCATATGCTTTTCTTGTTACAACTTCTGGTGCCATCCAGTAAGGAGTCCCCACCATTGTGCTCCGTTTACTCTGCTCAGGGGTGATCTGAGCACAGAAGCCAAAATCAGCTGAGGAGAAAAACAAACACTGTTAAAGCCAGCTTGAATTATGAAATCAAGCAAAAGAACCCCCAATTTAAGTCTGAGAATGCACTGTGGAATCTAGCTGGAAAAGCAGCCATGCTGTGCTTCCCCAGGGCTGTAGCCACATTTCATTCCTCAAGTTTCATTCAGTGGCTGTTACTTAATCACTTGAAGCTTTGGACTGTAACTCCCTTCACTCTGGAAGGCTCACAGACAAAGCAAAGCCACTCTTGACACCCTGTTTCTCTCTAGACCTCTCTGCACATTGCAGCTGTGCCCTCAGAGCAGGGGTCCAGGCACTCCCACCAGCACCACTTCTGGAGAACTGACCATCCCTCAAAAGCAATCCCACACCCCACACCCAGGAATGCTGCACTTGACCAAGAATACCTACTCAATTTGACAGATCCGTCCATCCCAAGAAGAATATTGTCACTTTTGATGTCTCTGTGGATCACTTGGTTGGAATGAAGGAAATCCAGGGCTTGCAGGCACTGATAAGAGAAAAAAAGCAATGCAAGGGTAAAAATCCATGACATGATTTCATCACATGAGAAAGGAAATGGCTCTATGAGATTTCCTTTCTAGGGGAATGGTGAGGAGTGGCAGAACATGGTGCAGCCAAGAGGAGAGCTTGCTGCTCCAACACTGTCATGTCTTTCTAGGGGAAGGCACATACCAGCTTTTGAAAGGGAAACATCAACTATTGCTACAGACTGTCCCCTGCAAACACAGACAGAATGACTGCTGCTGCAGGGGATCAGCTCTTTCTTTTCCACATAATGACAACACCACAGAAACAGAAGCACCATCCAGCCCATGCAAACAGAAGCACAGGTGGATCCCTCACCTCCCGACAGACAGCAGCAATCTGTCCCTCATCCATACACGTCTCGGTGACAACGTCAGTTAAGGAGCCTCCAGCCAAGTATTCCATCACCACCCACAGCTCATCACCAACAAGGTAGCTGAAAGGAGAAAACAATGCTGTGGAGATGAATGTGCATAGCTAAACTAATGAATAATCATAACCTACAAGTGATTCTTGTATCCAGGTCACTTGCAAATGAAGACAGAATAAAATGGAAAAGATGTTCCTTCTAGGCTGCACAGTTCTTGGAATCTGCACAGTCTCCATGAAAAAGGAGATATCTTAGGTGACAAGCAAGTGAAGAATGCACTTTAGTAAGATAAGCAGAAAGAAATCTGGAACCAGGATAAATGCCACCAGCTGGTTCAACATCTTAACTCATGAATTCCACCATTAACCCCACGAATGAGGCAAGATAACTTCCAAAGTTATCCACGGGAGGAGGGCGTGTGTGGGAGATGAGGACCACCAGGGACAGAAGTTGGTCAAATGTTTGGAAAACCTTGCAAAACATACATTCAGAAACAGGAAAGGCCATTAAAAAACTGTCATATTAGGTGTTTCTGGAAACAAGAACTTGGTCTTCCTGGCATCCTCAGCAATGGAAAATAGTGGAAACAGCCCAAAGGAAGGAATATCTAGGATGGTTTGTCAGCACTTTGCACAAGACACAGAAAATCCAGTCCAATCTCCTCACATCCACTGGAGATGAGGAGAGAAATAATAAAGAGCTCCATGTTCTGCAGTGATCAAAGGTCTTCATTAACTTTTTGCCTGCAGTATGTAAATGAACATTCACATGATAATACCAGAACAACTTACCTGTCTAAATAGTTAACAATATTGGGATTCTNAAAAACCATTAACCTGAGTAGTCTGTTGCACAAGATCACATGAACATGCAGTGGACAATTACATGATTTTTGAATGTATCACCTGCTATTCTTGATTGCACAACAAAGCAAACACAGACATACGTTACAGATGCTGTTACACAACAAAAATAACAATCCTAGCACTTCCCAACTGCTGAAATTTTGGTTTGCTCCCCCGAAGAACACTCTTTAACACTGTTTACATTTGCAGTTATTGTCAGAGTCTAAAAAGAAATAATCCATGTGCTGGTATTTTATGGATATGCCCAGGGTTACAAGGAAGGCTTAGGGCTTTTAGACCCCTTGGTGACCCCAATTTAAGTGTGGTTACCAAATGCAGCAGCATGGCAGGTGTATAAGGAACTACCAGTGAGATTCAGATCCAAATCTCTGCTGAGAGCCAGAAATTCAGATTCAGATTCAGGAATCTGAAGCTGAATCTCCAAAGAGCAGCAGGACTCTCTGAGACATGACCTCATCTGGTTTTTACTACCATGATCACTGTAACGGGCTGTCACTGAGACCAGACCAAAACACAACTGGCTCTTACCAGCTGCAGTAGGATTGAAACACAAAACTGAGTCCAATACATCATTTCTCCTTAATTATGTCTTGCATTATACTTTAAGACCAAACACAAGATGGAACAAATGGACCATGTCCTTCTCTGACAGATACCATGCCCTCCTTTTTTCTGGAAGTTCTATAGACAAAGTCTTTCTGAAATCAAGTGATGTACAAAGCTGTTCATTCCTCACAGCAACAGGAGAATCTGTGACCACCTCCAGCGTTCTCCCAAGGCCTCCAATCATGACAGTTGTTTTGATTTTACAAGTTGCATTCCTAACCAGTCTGTGGCCACATGCACAGGCAGATTTTATGGTATAAATGTACAAAGTTAAATTGTGTACCTAGACCAACATACTCTGTGAAGCACAACTTGATGCACAATGGGGAACACAGAACAGTTTCTAAACCAATATATTTATACTGGCAATAAAAATTATCTACATTTTATCAGCACAAAAGCTTGTTTGGATTTCTTAGCAGATTTCCCTCCATTAAAAAAAGTTTCAGGAATAATGTAACATGGTACCAGGGTAGGATCAACAATACTGCAGAGAGCATTAACCTGTTCTGAAGACAGAGTAACTAAAAAAATTAATCTCTTAAAATTTGTCTTAAAAGCTATGGGTGAAGCATCCAGCCAAGCACAGAAAGCACCAAGGCTCTTATTGATTCTAGGAATTCACAGGCACCTTTTCAGGCATTTATGAAAACCTCAGATCCAGTGGAAAGCACACGGCCACAGTAAGTGTTCAGTTACTGAAGCACAGAACCACACTGCCCCTAAAGACCTTGCACTGAAAAGCTGAAGACAGCAGATGATGGATTTTGCCAGCTGACATTTGTCCATGCTTCAGAGAAACAGCCTTTGCAGGAGAGTTCTACTGGCCACCCAAAGCTCCAGCCACAGCAGAGGGGAAAGCACTCAACTGCTGCAGAATCTGCTGGGATTTTTGACATTTACCTCTTGTCCTGTGGCGATGTCAATCGCTGTATAAACAGTTCCTGAAGCCCTAGAAACAAAACAGCAGGAGAAACTGAGAAACACTTCAGTCTTTGGAAGTGAAAGCCAGCCCAGACCAGAGAGCTCTGCTGCCTGGAGTAGCCACCAGGCCTCTGCCATGCAGGGTGTTCAAGAGAAAAGTGAGGTCCAACATGAGGAAAAAGGGCTGGTGCAAATCTCCAGTGTACACTCTACATTATCTTAATTCAAAATCTAAGGGGAGAGGGGGAATATCTACAAAAGCTGGACAACAGTATGTTTAATTCTTTTTCTGTTTTGCTGTGTTGAATTTAGTTTTTTCCTCCCTTTTTCTCTGTGTGTCTGTGAGTGTGTTTTTCCCATGAAATGTAACACACAATCCAGTTGGGCCTCCTCACACCTTTAAATTGAATCCATCTGCCAAACTCAGGCAATGTCACACAGTCACTCTGAGAACCCTGAACATATGACAGCCATTTGATGAACTAAATACAGCTTTCTCCAGCATGCAAGTAAACAATTTTCCAGCCATCCTGTGAGGTCACAGCTAGAGCAGGTTAAGGCATCTATTATTTCACACAAAAATTGAGAAGGACTCAGAGCAGAGGATACTTAGAGAGCTTCTTTGTGTGTCAAGAATTGTAGGCAGCTGCTTCTGTTGAGTGCACCTAACACGTGAAGGACTCTTGATGGTGTCCATGTGTTGCTTTTATGGCACACATAGGTAGTGGTGTAGAGCCACCAGAAACAAATGGTGTGCTCACCTGCAGACTAGACAGGGTGGGGTTTGCTTTGCCATCTGCCTCTCCTTCAAAGATGAATTCTTCTTCCCCATAATGATGTGAAGGGCTGAAAAGGCCCCAGGCAGAGGCAATTCCTTTGGGTTTCAAAGCAACTAGGGGCCTGAAAACCCTTCTGAGCTAAACCACAGCTTCACACTGCCATTATTTAAGAAGCCCATGTCTGCAGGGGCAGTGAGGCAGTGGAGAACAGGGAGGAAATTCTCACAAGCAGGAATGTGCATCCAGCAAGTGTCCCAGTGAGACTCAAAGTGCCAAAATCAGTTTGCTCCTTTTCACATGTTCCCCTGGCTTGTTTGTTTACCTGCAGGCTGAAATATTTCAGAAGCAGTTTAATTCAACAGAGACCATATGTCTGCATTAAGAGCAATATTCTCATTGGGCATGCTATGCATTCTTTTAATATAAAGGCAAATGCATTTTCCTACGACTAATTGACAAGATTAATCCAATTTGTTTTCGTAAGAAGTCAACAACATTTATTCAGAATTACTAACACTGTGATGATTCTCCAGAGCGAAGTCATATCAGACTTTATTTCAAAACAGCTCCAGAAATTAGAATGCTTTTGGAATGCTCCAGGCTACCTGTGAGGAATTTAGATAAAGGTAATTTAAGTAAAGCTGTGAATTAATTGCAAAGGCTTTGTGATTTTGCATTACAAACTTTTACTTCTAAGTAATCATTTCTGATCAGTAACTCTTAATCAGTTCTGCAGCACCTTGTCTTTACTGCAGTTAGGCAAGTGCCAGGACCCCCATGAGATGTGTGTCACTGTGATGCAGTGCAGCACTAACCAGGCTGCTCAGGGCTCCACACTAATTTGTCTTGCTACAAGAGCTAACACTGCTTAAGCAAACACAACCTCTTCATCAAGTGCTAGTTAGAACTAAGTTTCCTCTGGTGTCAGCAACATTTTCAGCCCTCAGCTGGAGACACCCAACAAAACAGGGACTCAGCACTGACCTGTTCTGCAGCACAGGCCTGTTGACTACTGTTCACTGCAAAGTGCCTGTAAAACCATCACAGTATTTATTCACCTCCCAGCTGTATGAAGCCATGATGTGCAATCTGCTGGACAAATTGCTTTTCCTTACATAAGCAGCTGCTCCCTGCCTGCAGTTCTCTGAGCAGCCACACCTCTCCATCCTTGCAGCATTCTCAGTAGCAGCTACTAAACACCTGCTCACTTCCAACACTACAACACCTGCCTTTGGCACAGCTGCAGCCAGCTCATTGCAGAGGTGCCAGCTCAGGAACTGGCACCTGCATTACCTGAGCACACCAGCACCTGCCCAGGCAGTGCCAACAGCCCAGCACTGCTGCAGACACCCAAACCCCAGCCATGCAGCACTTTGGGTCCTCCTGATTTGTCTGTTTGTCTGATTACCTTTCTGATGATCTTTCTCTTTAGGATCTTTTCCTATCACACTAGATTGGCCAGCAGTATTAGAGGCATGAGTCAGTCATGGTAGCACACTCACTCCTCTCCAAGGAGGGTATGCAATCTTCAGGCTGTACTAAAAGCTGGAGGAAATCCATTTAGATACCCTTTATAGGCCACATACCAGCCACTTGTCTTTCCACCAGCTGTCAAGGCACCTTTGTACAAGCTCAATCCCAGGACTATCAAAATAAAAGACTGTGAGGGTGATGGTCACATTCTCACAGTGACAGTAATAATCTGCTTCACATGCATGTTTATTCTGCTCTCACTTGTTCAGCTGACATTTCTTTTCTAAGAGAGCTGACACTTCTTCTCTAAGAGACAGACACAGCTTGAAGTATCCACTGACATTTTACAAATGACAGTAAAAATCAAAGTTTTGGGTAGGAAGCAAGTTGGAATTTGAGAAAGGGTTTTCATACAATGAAAGGAACATAAACACCTTCCCATAAGGGCCCCACCAAACCAGAGAGATCTCAGATAAAACCTGCCAGAGAAAGAGCATGAGTGTGTCAGCCTTTCTGCAGTACATTAACCATTCTTGGTTAGCAACAGGCTACTCTGACCTCAGACCTCACAAACAATTAAGGCAGAAAAATATCTCCTGATGCCAGTAAACAGCTTCTGTCCTACACTGATAGCAGTGTCCTGGTGTTACACAGATGGTGCCAGCCCTTCTGGAACGACGACACTGCCAAGGAAACACTAATGGTGCAGGCAGTCCATATTTAAAATGCAAGTCAGATACCTGATTTTGAGGTAAGTTCCTTTGTTCTTGCCTCCTCACATAGGAAGAATCTCAAATTGATCCAATTTACAGTAAGCAAAGCTGGGTTTCAAAAGGGAATGGCTCGGGTGATTATTTTCAATAAATGCCTAGAACCTGCAGGATCCACAAGAGATCCACCATGAGGCAGATGATGTACTTTCCTCTGAAGTGCATTGGCACTGTGTCTATTACTGAATTTTTGGGCTTTACAACCCCTGCTAGAAAAAAAGAGCTTATTATTTCATCTCTGGTTTCAATTTCTAAACTCTGTGGTTATAGCTGACCACTGAATATCGTGTTAAGCAAATATTTGAAATAAATGTTACTGAAAGCTGTCAGCTGACACCTATCAGGTGGTAAGTTACTCTTTTAGGTAATAATGTTTTTTTTCCTTTCTTGAGCATGGTCATATTATCTTGAGACATACAAAAATGTTTTCTCCTAAGAAAAGAAGCAAACAAGAGCCTAATGATTCCTCCTAAGAAAATAAGCAAACACACTTAAGGGACAGGAGATCTTTCAGGCCTTGCTCCTTGCTGCAGATAAGATACTGTCAGCATCAAGTTGTCTTTGATGATCACTTCTGACCACATTTATAAATTCTGATCAGTACTGAGAGACAGTATCTACCATGATTTTATCTGAACATGTTCTCAGCTTGCTGACCTTCATGCTTGATATTACACCAGCAAAACAGCTGGCCCATGGTTTTGCACAAGGAACTGGGATAGGACTTACCCTTGGCCAATTTTTTCAAATCGAGTGTACTTCTTCTTAGGATCTCCCACACTCACAATGCTCCCTGAAAGAAACAAAATGCAAGATTCTCACTTCAAAGCAGAGATTCCACCTTCCAGCAGATCTGAAACGCAGCCCCACTGTCTGGGGCTTTGAGCCATTTGTGGTCAGTTGGGTAACAACAACAGTAAAAACAGAGGCAACACACAGCACAGATGGCCTCCACAAACACTGATTGCCTACAGTCCTTTAGGGTTACCCTGACAGGAAACTAAACACAAAGGAGAAACATTCAGAACAGAGAGAGA
>VZUA01091262.1:11541-22729 GCA_013401035.1 Horornis vulcanius
TAGCACAAAAGGTGCTGAGTTGTTGGAGGGAAAACTCAATAAATTTAAGAGATTTGGATATTTGAAATTTAAGAGAGTTTATCTGGATACCAGTATGTTAGTCAGATGCCACGGTTTTTCTCCAGCAAGATAAATAAGACTAACACATTTGTGACTAATACAGATAAGTTTCTGGTGCTGAGTTCCACATCCTCTGTATATTCTTTATTCTCCTCTTTGTCCTGGTAACAAAAACATGGTATCTGAACACATACTGTACTGGTGGTCATTAGGTGAGAAAATGTAGAGAAATTTAGAGAAATATATTTAGAGAAAATAATGTAGAGACCATTAATTTTCAGTGCAAAGTTTGCAAAATATTTGACAGTGCAAATTCCTAACCCTTCCTACCTTGCAAGACTTCTTTGTATTTACATTACCTTGCACACCTTGAAACCACCTGCAGAGAGCCAGAGATGAGCAAAAAAACTAGAAATAGAGAGGGTTCCTTTCTTTCTTCTACAGCCAGCAGTTTTGAGTTAAACCTTACCACATAATGCAACAGCTCCTGCCTTCCATTTGTTTCTTCCAGATCTTTTCCATAAGTTTGTCTTTGAACTCCACACATTTATTCTCTGCTCTTTTGTCTTGCTCATCAAATACATCCTTGTATTCATTTTCAAGAACTTCTTTAGCATGTTTGCACTGTGTTGCTATCCCTCACTCTCCATAAAGATGCTGATTCCAGCCAATAATTGGTCATGTGTTGCATTTCTCAATGCATCCCTTCGGCACTTCCTCCTTCAGCCATCACATTATGAGTGAAGGATGCCACAAGCATTTAAGGAGTGATTGTGTTGTGCTTTTCAAAGCTTTCCAGCAAAAATCTTGAAACTCTTATGCTGCAAGAGTGCTGGAAGTACTGTCCTCCCCATGATGACCATTAATGACTTCTTGATTCTCTGTATTTTCCTGCCTGCTTGTTTGTACCCAGTCAAGTGTTGTCTCAGGTTATAAATCTGATAAACAATCAGAAGAATTGTGCTGTCAATAATGATTACAAAGGGTATTGGAGAGGAGAAATATTTTGTTGAGTAGTACAGTGATATATATGGGTTACAAGAGATGAAACACTTCTCTTTCAAGATCTCTTAAAAGTAAGAAAAGGAAGCAGATTCATAGCAGTGCAGCTTGTCAGGCTCCTCTGTGTTTGCATGAACAGTGAGCTGTACGTCAGTCACTTTTCTCACCTTGAAAATGTAAGAGGCTCAGAAGTCCAGGCCCAGAAAATTGTGCAGAAATCTAATAATTTATATAAAGGTATGATGTAAAGTATTCAAGATAATCGCTCAGTCCCTAAAATCCAGCACTGACAGCTACTGTTATTGTGGAGAAACATTTCTGTGGCACACTGCCAAGGGACAGCAAGAGTCTTTCAGAAGCACATTTTTGCCCACAGCAGATGGAAGTAGCAGCCTTTAGTTGCAAACAGAAGCCTAACAACAGCAAGAAAGGGCAAGAACTTGTAAAAACAGTGGCACAGAAAAAGCTGATGATGTTTTCAAGGCAGATGTGTACCACAAATACCTTGTGAAGTGAATGTGCAATGAGTAGTGAGGGATCAAGACCCTTCTCGTGAAGTGCAACTCAATTACCTATATATGTTCCTATATTAACTGATGGTATCTGTTCTTAATATACTCTGGTAAGTATTTGTGTGTTCACACATTTTATGTTGAATAGTATGAACATACTGTATTCACAGAAATGTTCTGTACTCATGTTCTACAGTGAAAATTCATTAGTAGTTGAACTCTTGTAATTCTTGTGCAATATACTAAAAAGATTTGTAACTTTGTAAATGAACTCTACAGACAAAGAGATAAAAATAAGCTCTGATAATGTCATTGTGGGTGTGTTTTGGCTTTTCCTTTTTTTTTTTTTTTAACCTTTTGAGTAGAGGGTAAGCAGAAAGAGAAACACATGATGAACATGATCTTTCTCTTACAAACAAGTGAGCTATAGATGTTAATGCTGGAGCTATAAAATTTTGTTTTAGCCTTCCTTATATGTTCCATATATAATCCATGTGTATGCAGTGTCAGTGTCCTCCAGCCATAACTTAGCAGTTGACAGTGTTTACAGTGCAGAGATAATCCAGCCACTCTTACCAAAGAGCCCTGAGCCCTACAGCTCCTGCCCATAGCCCCACAGATGAGACCATGGCCATGATAGTGAGAAGGCCTGGCAGAGAAACTCTGAACAGAAGAGACTCTCTGGCTGCCCAGGAGCACTTGATACCATGTCTACATCCTTCTTGTGTCTACCATGTATAATGAGCAAGTATACAAGCAGATTTTGGGCAAGTCAAGGAGGTGTGCCCCCAAGGATGTATTACACTCAGTTGCTCCAACCATCTGGTGTGTTTCTGGCTGGGCAAACACTATCACAGTTTCCCCCTGCCAACACAGTTACCAGAGAGATGTGTATGATTATTCTGTCTTTGGGGACCCCTGGGCATCTTGGGATGTACAAAATAGACTTGTCAAACTTTAAGAAGTATCTTAGCAGCAGCATGACTGGGTCTTTGATAGACTGGCCTGGTAGGTGTCTAATTTAGGATGAGCTCTCCAGGCCCCAATAACTCAAAGGACTTGATCTCCATTGCTTGAAATGGAACTTGAGATATGTGGCTCACAGGCAGTCACCTACAATTAATATCTAAATTTAGATGCCTACAATCTGGAGCTGAATTACACTCTGTATTTCTCATTACAACTCAGGACCTGGCAAAAATACTCTGTCAGAAGCATCTTCTGAAACTCTTTGACCTTCTTTATTCCCATTTTTTCCTGCTACTCTGAAACAGTCCTCACACACCTCCACAATTAGGTCAACTTTGTTGTCTGTCACTCTGACCTCCAATTCTGAGCCTTTTTACTCACAGTGAATGGTCTAAGTGTCTCTTTTACAAAAAGACATGAGACTTTGAAAGCCCAGAAAAAGCAAAAATTTTATCTCCAGACCCCCCACACATTAAATGTCTATAGGTTAATGGATCAATAGGTGTCCCTTGCGTCTTTGAGACCCTAAAAAAATAGTTAAGGATAACCTTACAACTGAACAATGCCCTCAAGCAACATGGATTTTGGATTGGATTTTGGCTCAACAGGGGAAAAAGCACAGAAGGAGAAGAGCACACTGACAGGATATGCCTGAGCAGGAAAAAATCAGAAACCTACAACACAAAAACTAATAACCCCAAGCATCAGTTAAACCTGAAAAACAGGTCTTGGTATTACTCAGTAATATTTTTGTCTTGAAATAATATGATGCTTTTGAAAAGTAACTGAGTCACTTTTGTATTCACAATGAACTGCAATAGGCCAGAAGCTTCAATAAACTTAGACCAAGAGGGAGGGAAATGGGTCCCCCTCCATGAAAGGAAAGATCCGAGGTCTCAGCCTTGACCTACAGGTATCAGTAGGATAGTTAAGCTCAAACCTGCAGTACTTCTTTTGCTCTTGTGAATTTGATAAAAGTGCTTTTGAACCTGATAAATATGGGGTGGATTAAGACTGTGTCTGCACAGCTGCAAATGAATCACATTTTATCTCAAAAGAAGGCATTCAGTTTGCTGATTTTCCTTACCAGCTAACTCCTGTCTGCTCTAAAGCATTACAAAAGAGCTCTTACCAAAAAAAAAAAAAAAAAACCAAACAACAAAAAAAAAAAAACCCAAAAAAAAAACCCAAAAAACCAAGAGTGATTAATTTTCAATTCCCAATGGTTTTCCTCCCCATTACATAGTTTCCTTGAACAGACAGTTCTGAATACCTGAGCAGAAGGGGCGGTCTGATAAACCCTTTTTGGGTTATTACAGCCTTAAAATGTGCCACTCCAGTTACCAGAATAGAGTCAGGACCAGTTACTAGAAGCCTCAGGGACGTAATGCTTCATCCATGCAAGGGGAATATTCTGATTCTTGTGCCAGATGAGCTGATAAGAGGATGGACGAGGACTGCAAGCGACAGCAATAGACGGTGGATGCTTGCTATGCCAATATATCTCAGAGAACAGATGGAGTTTTTACTGAGTAAAATGTATATTTTACTACTCCCTATGAATGGATCAAATAAGTTCAGCAATAATCTGGTTTCCATATAATGGGAGAAAGCCTTCATGGCAACTCAGAAGGCACTGTCTTAAAAAACTTTTTTACAGCAAACTCACCAGCTGACAACTGGACTGAAGGCATCTTACAGACTTGGTCCTCTGTTGTTACCAGTTGCAGAAACTGCTCACCTGTGACACATGCAGTATTGTTTGGGATGCTCAGCAGTCTGGTCAAAGTGTGGGAGGCTCAGTGTCCAGCTGTGGTGCCTTTCCCTCACATTCAGCATAGTGCTGGGATCCACTTTACAAAAGAAAACACACAGCAGGGATCAAAGTGGGCTCTACAGTGGGACAAAGAAGTACTCAAGAGAAAAGAATGGGGAGAGTAGGGATGCAACATTAGGGGTGCTAGCCTGAGGGAGTGGGATGTATCACTAAAGAATGGGGAAAGTAAGAACAATGTCCTGGAATTCTTATTTGCAGAGTGGGGGTAGCTGAAGAGGGGATACTCCTCTCCCTGAATGGTGTTGAAGAGGTGGGTTAGCATTATAGGGGATCAGCCAACACTGCAGGCAGAACATGATGCACAGTGATATTCCACCCTCACTGGAGCTCTGCATCCCCTGCTGAGATTTGGCCACCAAAGACACTCCAGTTATCATTCTGTCACAGTTGCCCCCACCACAGTACCAGGGCTTGGCATGGTTATTCCTTGCTAAGGTGTCCGAGTTTCACCACACACATCCCCTTCCATCCATCAGGATCCTGTCTGGGTGGATTTTGAGGAAGTGCAGGCTGTGTCTGCCTGACTGCCAGCAGCAGGAGCTGCTTCTTCTTGCACAGGGAGAATTGGAGCAGAAGATCACTGTGGACAGCCTCAGTGCCTGGCATGGGGCCTGGGGCCAGCTGACACCGAGTGCTGAGCCACAGTACAGCTGGCAAGGGAAGGGGCTGAGAGTGGACAGGCATGGAGGGAAAGCCCTGGAGCTAGGGAGCACACGCAGGATGTCATCAGGGCAGTGAGACTTTCCTCTAACCGGATACTCACTGAGAGTTTAGTCTTAATTTAATCTGTCAGTGAGACTTGGGTTTGATGGAAGACACCAGAAGACGATGGGAGAGTGCAGGAGGGGTGGGTTGGTAGAGTGGTCACCCTGGCATGGGCTGACTGAACTCTTATTGTGAACCTAGGGGTGACAGCAGGAGCTCAGGGCAGAAGGGCTACTTGCCTCTCTTCCTCCCTGGCTACGCATCCTCTTTCCTGACACATGACATTTGGCAGACCTAGTCCCATAGAACCACTCATCAAGGCTCTCCTTTCCACACCCTCACACAAAATCCTCCCCCACTCTCATCTTTACTGCTCCTTCATTAATTACTCTTCATGAAAATGTGCTAGTAGGAGAACCACATTCATTGATGTGGTGTGCGCTTCTGGAAGGGTGTTAAGAGTAATGAAGGATAGAAAATGGAAGTGGAGGGGATTGAAAAGTTTACTTCACACAAAAGGATGAGCTTCTTTGTGGAAAACCATTTGCCAAATGAAGTAATTTTGTATTGCCACATGTTATTTGGGGCTTGTCCCAACTAAAATAGGTCCTATTTTAATTATTGTGATAGAACTAAAGCCATGTAGTTTCCCTACTGTCTCAATTTCTGACATGTTAAGTCTATAGGTGTATTTGTATAAAGGCACTTTTATACTGGGATAGCTAGCTAGCCCCACACAGCAAGGAAAACCATCATTTGGATGTGTCATCTTTATAACATAGTTATATCCACCCTCTTACCCTATTTTAGCTTTTATTTTTTCATTACCTTCTCCTCCCACAATGGGATTAATTATCCCAGTAGAAGTTGCAGATCTGGCCTTGACATGCAGAAAATGAATTGTTGCTGCCCATACACTTATACAGCTGTGGCAATCACAGGAAGTAATAATATATGCATATATGCTGACTTTGAAGTAAAAGATTTAGTTTAGTTTAGTTGGATTTAGCAACCAAAACCAGGCTACGTGTGTTTAATTCAAACACCTGTAAATTGAAGTGCAGGCATGTTAAGGACTAAAATATATTTTCTATATATGAGAGCTCAGGAATATGTAATAGGAACAGCTCTCACAGGGAGGAAAGAGAACTACAGCTTTTTCCTGTGTGCGAAAAGATTATGCACAGCTCCAAAAGCAACTGGAGGCAGACATCACCCGTGGCATTACAGCAGTCTGAATTACCTGACTACAAATGCAAGCCTTAGGGGCTGCAGGGGAAGCAACTACAGAGACTTCAGAGAAACCTGGGGACACAACTGCTAAAGTTCATATGCTGGATCTGTGAGATAACTAGCAACACATTACAGTGGGGAAAAAAAGGAAGCAAGGTCCCTGAAAGAGGAACTTTTCAGTTTTCAAATCCCATTGTGAATACAGCATGTAGCCTTCCTCCAGCAGTCATGTTCAATATGTGCCATGATTTTCCAAGACTGAACTGAGCTGTATCACTTAAGGTAAAACCAATTTATTTTTTACAAATCTGCCCATCATTCTGAGTATTCATGTTTCTCTTAAAAGCACATAAAACTGAGTTTTGAGCAAGGGGCTGACACTCATATATGTACAATGGGTAAGAATATACTCAGGAAAGGCCTTCAGGCTCAGCTACAACACAATTAAAATAAAACATGTCTAAATGACATTACTGAACAGTAAAACAGTTATATAAATGGTGTATTTCACAATAATAGCAGTGTTCTAAATTGTGTAAGTTAATGGACTTGGCAATTGTTACCTTCCACCACCAAAGAACAGGATAAAGCAGTTTTTAAAAAAACTTTAAAAAAAACTCCCCAGTATCAACTTTCTGAAAGTCACTTCATTCCCTGTTGGAAAAGAGGCCATTTGTTTTAACATTTTGGTTGTTGCTTAAGAGGCTTTACATAATTGTTTGCACTAGATATCAGGAACTTGTTTGCTGAATTTGTGTGAGCCCAAAAATCCTCTTCACTCCTACTGCACTCCATAGATCATTCTTATTGCCTGCTCTAAGGAAAGTACAAACTAGAAACATTCTCTTTATTGTTTCCTTCATGGTTATTTTTTTTCACCATTAACACTCAGCAAAAAGAGTGTTCACTTTGGGTAAAGCAAAAATTACCCAGTGAAGCATAGGACTTTACAAATATTATTAGACTGAGTATGTCTAGAAGTGATAATATCTGTACTGCCCCGGTAAGACTATGAAGAATCACAGAAGATGTAGGGAGAAACTTTTAACACAGTATTTAATCAGGTGTGGGTATGTTTCTTTCCATATAGTTTTATTTTCCTTCTTCAGCCCATACACTGTTTAGTAAACTCTATAGGGAAACCAAAGCCATGTTGATGTGTTCTTGTAACAGCTTGTTGTCAATTGCTCGCTGCTATCCTTCCTCTTGAATATAAAAATGCACAAAATGAAGTGACAGAAATAACTACTCTAGTTTTAGGTGTTCCTAGTTTCTTTGCGGCCTGGAGAGACATCAAACTAATAAACCAAAATTTACACCACGCAGCCACATTTTGTCCTGTACTAAGATAAACATATTAGTGGTGTAAAACATGCTCACTCCACTCAATTTAATGACAGTAAACAGCACTACTAATAACATCTGCAGGATTGGCCCCCTTTTTGTCAGAACACCTATACAATTTTTGCCTTCTCTATTACCATTATCAATTCTAACAGCTGCAATTTAGCTAGGTAATCATTCAAATGAAATTAAGACTTCCTTTATCTTTTTCAGAACATAAGATGCTTCCAGATTCCCATTTCAACAACAAAGAAATCCTTGGTCGCCTTTTAAGGACAATTTCAATTAGAGCTACTTATTACTTCTGAGTTCTACTTATTACCTTTCTCTACACGTATGCTTAAACGTCCTATTGCAATTATTAATATGCATATGTTGACAGGGATATGCTTGTAATATTTATGATATTTAATGGTGATTCCAGTACAAGCTGTCAATTTTTTGAGTGGAGAGAATGCAATCAAAGGATGTTGCAAACTCTACTATTGACACCTGCTGTCTATGTTCACCTTGGAATGGCTTTGGTAGGCAGGGTTGGGCAGCAGTTACCAAATGGATGCATTGGACTGAAGTGCTGAGTGGGTACAAAGCGATCAGAAGCAAAGAGCCAAGATGCTGTGAACGAAGATTCATCAGCAACCTGCAGAAGAAAGATGGATCTGAATGGCCACTATTTTGGGGTCTCCACCTAGGGACATCAAGCTTACAGTCCATCCCTCACCATACTGTTCCCAGCAAGCACCAGCTGTCAGTGACTGATGCCATCAAAAGTCAAACCTCCCAGCTCTTGGCTATCTTGACAGCAGTAGAACATTCTCAGGCTGGCTACTGATGCCTCCTTTTTTGTGTAGTGGGGAGGTACAGTACGGTAGTTAATCCACTAATGAGAAGGGTATGCTGCCATGACAGGGCAGCCAGGGAGGGGATAAATGCTGGAACTCAAGGTTGAGATCAAGAGCTAGGGAAGGAGGGACAAGACTCTGAGGAAGAGGTAAGAGCCAGCAACAGGGCAACAGGCAATGAAGCCAGAATGATTTTGACAAAGGGGAAATGGAACTCTGCAGGGTCATTCCTCCTTTCGTATAAGAGGGACAAACAGAGAAAGTGACAGGACTATCAGAATAGGAACTCAATTTAAAAAAAAAAAAAATTGGACAAGCACAGTAGATAACCTGAAGAAGTAAGTACTTCTTACTTTACCTCTTTGGCGGGAGTGTGAACTTTTGCCTCATACACCTCCTACCTTCTGTAGTTCTGTTAAAGGCCCTTTTCCCTTCCTTTATCTGCTGGTTAAGTTGTTGCACTCAGAGATGGCACCAGAAGTTATGGATTTATACTGTACAAGGTATGGAGATGGCAGCCAGTACTATACCAGAAGAAGGTACCTTGAGTTAGATGCAGAGCAAGAGAATGTCAGAGGAATGGCAAGGTGTCTTGGTCAAAGGTTTTATACTCCTATTTTTACACAAAATTGTTGCGCACAGCAAAGTTGTGCATAAGAAGCTGAAGAACTGTGGCATAGGAGAAGCCCTCAGACATCCTTAGGTTTTCCTCTACACACAAATTGAGAACTGGGTCCTCCACAAACAACTTCTGAGGGGCCTGCAGCATCAGAACAACTCCCTTCCATCTCTGCTACTAAGGAAACCAGAGAACTCAGCAAAAAACATTACAATTGTATCTTTCTTCCTCTCTCCTTTGTTGGGCACAAGACCTGCTTTTGGTGGAGACACCTGATGGGATGAAAAAAAATCTGCATTATTCTTTCCCCCCCTCCCTTCCAGACATTAAATCAGTGCTGGAGTTACAGGAATCTACACATTCATTATCCTTCCAGTAAGAATCAAAACATGAGTGTATGAAATGCGGTGTTCAACATTCTTTTTCCTGGGTTGAAATTCATGTGCAAACTAAATGTGATTGTCTGTTTAATCTATCTTTTGGACTGCCACTCAGATAATCAGAGGGTGAAAAGCATTACTTGTGCTGACTGACTGAATGAAGGGAAAATTTCACTGACTTGGTATTGGGTTTAAAAACATACCAGACACTGGGACCTACAGAAGAGTAACTTTTCAATAAACAAGTTAATACTTGACAGTGAAGTCATCAGGTATCCAAGGTCCTGCTCTGGACCATGGGTTACTGATCAACCTGGGCCACTAAAAGTTCAGCTTGTCTGTCTTGTACTTTGCAGACAGCATAGCTGTTTTAAGCAATGCTTCTGAAGCTGAAAGACATAAATATCTTGTGCTTGAGTTTGGTCTAGGTAACACCAGCAGGACTGTTTGACCATAGCTTATATATAACACAGGGCAGTAAAGGAAAATATTGTCCATCTTCACTCCTTCAAAATATTAATTGAAACATTGACATTTACTGCCAGTTAGACTACAAGCTTTTATGAGTTAATAACAACCTTTCTTTAAATACCCAGGAGCCCAGAGCAGAAATTACAGCTGTTTTGAGCTTTAAAAAATGTTTCAGATTTCTCATGCATATAATCTAGTTAAGTTTCTCCAGGATGATGCTACATTTTGATTCATTGTGTAGATTAAGCAGGTGCTGTAGGACCAGAGGTGAACATCCCATGACAGTTTCACCATCTTTGTTGTGTTTTAAAGGAAATAATAATGGAATGCTGCTATAAAATCACAGGATCACACATGTCAACCAGACTACAGCACTAAGGGCCACATCAGGTCTTTCCTTAACCACCTCCAGGGATGGTGATGCCACCCTGGGCAGCCCATTCCAAGGTCTAATCACCCTTCATGTGATGAAATCCTTCTGATGTACAACCTACACCTCCCCTGGCCCAGTGTAAGACTGCGTCCTCTTATCCTGTCACTAGTTACTTGGGAGAAGAGGCTGACCTGGTCACAACTTCCTTTCAGATAGTTGTAAAGTGGTTAAGGTCTCTCCTGAGCATCCTTTTCTCCAGGTTAAACGATGCCAGCTTCCTCACCTGCTCTTCACAGGACTAGTGTTCCAGACCAGCTTTGTTTCCTGTGTGTGGACTTGCTCCAGCACCTCAAGCGTCCTTTGTGGATTGAGGAGCCCAGAACTGGACACAGTACTTGAGGCGTGGCCTCACCAGCGGAGTACAGGGCAAATACAGTGGAGTATAGGGGAAAACTATGCATCTGAGCAAGAAATAGCACCTTAGAAGCAAATCACACTTGCAAATGAGGAGTTTTCTCAGAAACACCTGGTGAGGTGAGGGTGTAAACGCCGGCAGCGTGGTAAATTCCTGGGAGTTTATAAGAGCTGCCAATTAAAGGACCGGGAAGACAGCCCCAAAGCGCCGTGACGGCCGGGCCAGGCTCTCCAAGCTCTCCCCTCCAGGGTCGAGCCGGGCCCTAACACACAACCTTCCGCGGCGGCCCCNGCGTTGTCTCTCGCGAGGATGTGGGGACGGGGCGCCGTCATCGCCCTGGCCGCACTGGCCGTGGCCCTCTGGCTGCGCCTTGACGAAGGTACAAACCTCCGAGCGCCGGCCCGGGCGGGAAGCGGGGGGGGGTGG
>VZUA01091262.1:46210-56383 GCA_013401035.1 Horornis vulcanius
CTATTCTGTGCTCATATCTAGAATTGGCCCAATCCAGGGGCAGCACCTTGCACTCATTGAACTTCATGAGGTTAATGTGGCAAAAGTTATCTAAAGCCACTAATAATTTACAAAGAAAATTTTCCCTCACCATTTTAGAGACTCGGTGGTGTTTAATTTGAATAATCCTTGTCTATTTTACCATGGAAAGTACTTTTCTCTGTACATTCTGGAAGCAGAGAAAAGAACAAAAAGATAAACATGCAAGATATTGAACACCATATCTTGGTCCTGTCTACCCAGCAGCTTCAGGGACAGCGAGTAATAAAGATGTTGTGTCTGCCTTCCCAAGAGATCATCAGTCATCTCAGCCTCCCCTCACCTCTCACTAATAGCCAAGGAAAGCTGATCAGACCCCATCTCTGGTTTCTTTTTCCCTTGTGTCTCCATGTAACCCCTTCTGTCTGCTTGCTTGTTTGTTTAGATCTGACTAATGGACAGTGTGTGAAGTTGATTCAGTGATTGCTGACATTAGCTTTAGACTCTTTCTTACCTACACAGCTTCAGAGATACGACACAAGTTAAAGAACCTCCTTCAGTTTTTCTTATTAGTGTTCTGTTGTCTTGCAGTTGTTATTTATGTGTTTACCCTGTGTTAGTTCTTTGTGTGCAGTCAGGTTTATTGGTTGCTTTGCAGACAAGCCAAGGTTTTGAGGAAGTGTTTGGGAATTTGGAGGGGTGTTGCTTAGTTGCTTGATTGAACAACAGTGAGCTGTCATAATCTAGATTTTCATCAGAATGGCATCTGATAGCATGTCACATAACATGTAGTGATTACCTGGAAGTAGCTGTTCAGCAGATCTGTTCATTCCCCATTTATTCCCTCATGTGGTTGTCACTAGAATCTTTTTTTGCACATCTGCACAGTGGTACTGTAGTTCACTCTCCATGTTTACAGGTGTTACTGCTAGGATACAGCTTCCCAATTACTCCTATTGTGTATGTCCATCGTGCAGATTTTGTGCTTTTATATCAGGGAAAGCCAGACTAGTTCCCGAAGTCTTGCCCTATCGCCTTCCAAAAAAACTTGCTTTATTTTGGAACATCTCAATTTTTTATTTAATCAAAGTCTCTCTCAAAGGTTTTTACCCTCTTCTCAGAAATTGAAATGCTGTTTTCTCCTGTCCTTAAGAGATTTTCCTACTCCTCTTTATATTATTACTAGCTTTGTGCTTTAGAGTGGGGGTATTACATTTGTGGTATCTCTTTTGGAAAAAAATCAAGCTGGATATCATGTGGCTCTGCACTGCCAAAGGCAATAGTGGTTCTTGCTTACTTGATTTGTTTCTGTCAAAGCTTGGAGATCACATCTCCTCTGAACAAGAGGACATCTTCATACCTTGTACCTTTCTAGAGAGATGTTGGGTTTTTTAAATACAGTGCTAATTTCAGTTGTTGTTTCAATGTCTTGGGCAATAGAGGTGATAATTAAAAGGAGAGGTTTGAGATTAGTAACCAGGCAGATAAACTGGCATGAAGCAACAAAGGAGGTTAACTCTGTTCTTTGTGTGAGCGTAGTACACCTGTGAACAGCTGAGGACCTGACGTGGTATTCTGTGCTGGTGCCTCCAAAGTAGTTTTTTCCAAAGACATTTTTGTCTGGTTTTGATCCACAGGCAAACATGAACATGCATTGACTTTTTCTGTAATGATAAACTAAATACAGCCAAGAAATATTTATTCCTCAGTACCAAGGCACAACTGTCTGTACAGGCAAATTATCCAAATTATCCTTAGCAAGGATTTTGGCCCATGCCAGCCAGCCTTTCCCAACTACTTTTTCCACTGATGGGGAATTACCATGGTCCAGGAACTGTGCCCGACAGGCAGGTTGAGCTTTGTCTGTTTTGAAACCTGAGAGTGCAGAGGCCACCTATTTGATGTGAGAGTCAGAGGGCTTTTCTGGGTGTGGTTAAACATTGTGTGTAGACAGGAGCTGTTAAGACCTAGAGGAATTTCTGCCTTTGTGTAAAACCCATGGTCAGGAACATTCCAGGTTTACCCTGCCTGAAGAAAGCTGCTTGTTGACCATTTGTACCCTATCAGCTTTAAAATGCTACTGGTTTGATATGTGTGTGTGTGTGGACATAAAGTGTGAGCTAACACAACAGCCCTTCCACTTCCAGCGCAGTGGTAGATAGAGCATGTTGGTGTGGTGTCTGTAGCTGCATAGCCACAGCTATTGTTAACATCCGTATCTTGAAGTGAAGCTGGCATGATGCTGTTGTGAGACAGTATTTTTCTGCTTTCTTTATGAAGATTCAAAATCCATCAGTTACTTCACAGCATATTTTTATAGATGATTTTGCAATGCAGTAGTCATTATCACCATTTTTAATCTCTTGACCCTTCACATCTTGGATTGCTTCTTGATGTGATGTTGCAAAGGAGTTGAACATAATGTTTGTAAAATGCTTTGAAGATGAAAAGCTCCACAGTAGGTTTTTATTATTACCAGAGGCAAAGTGTGCAGGAGTGGCTTAATATTGGACAGTTTATTTCCCAAGAGATGGCTTTGTTTTGAAAAGTGCACATTATCAATTGAGTTTTAGACAAAACAGTCTTATTTCAGTTCTGACTATAAATAAATCGACAAACTTTTTTATGGTTAGATTATTTGCATAAGGTACTTGTAGAAGAGCAGAGCATTTATGATACTACCTGTGGTTCTATTGTTAGGTTATGTTTAATGAAGCTTTTTTTTTAATGTATTTGGCTTCTACTATCCAAAGGCATGTTGAATCCAGACATCCTTATATATGTAGAAGTTGCAGTATTCTTACAACTGTATGGTTTATAGATATATTTATTTGAGAAATATATATATTGAGACATATTGCTCTTCAAAGATAAAATAAGTTCAGTATCTAAACAAAGAAAAATGGTCTGCATTCAGAAATAGTGATGTTTTATTAGAGTTTGATTTGCAGGTAGTTTTTCACATGTTCAACCTACCGCATATTAAAGACGTGTCTTTTTTTTTTTTTTCTAAAAAAAGTGCTTTAGCTGTTTCTTGAATCATTTTTATTTCCAGCTTCTATCCACATCATAAACTGATAGGTGATTGTACAGAGATAAATAAAGAGACATGAGCTGTTTAACAGTTCTCAAGCCGCTATGGTTTCCATGCGAGGTAGAGGAGGGAGAGAGCTGCAGCGTTCAAATGGAAGTTTAGCTTGCTCAAACAGGGACTGCTCCAGGGACAGCCACGTCCTGTTGTGGTTCACTGTCTCCCTTGCCCTTGCAGCAGGTCGTTGCTCCCACCCAGCAGCCTTGTTTTGACAGAGCTGTTTTGTGGTGTCAGCACAGGGCACCTCGGGGCTTTCTGAGGCAGCTCTTGTCAGCAGAGGGGTTGCTGGGCTGCGGCCAGGCACCACATCCCTGCGCCCTTGAGCAGGATGCCTCGCTCCCTGCAGCTGCAAAAGCTTTGGGCTCCTGCCTGGCACTTGCAGAAATCATTGTGGAATTTGCTGATTCTGCCAGACACAACCTAAACACTTGTTCCCAAGTGCTGCGTCCCATCAGGACAGCTGTTGGTTATGAAAAACAGGCAGTGGCTTTCGTCTGTAATAATACAGCTTTGTTGGAGTATTGCAAGCTCACAATAATTTGGGCAATACTGTGAAGCAGTACTCCCTTGCTCAGCCTACAGGGAGCTTTATTCCCCTGTACTTCAGTTAAAATGTTCATTTATTATTGTCACTAATGTCAGAGATGGGGAGGGAGGCTAAATTTTCCCTCCATACTGTCAGTAAGGATTAACTGCAAATGCTGGGCAGTGCTTTCAAAATATTCTGACCTATTTATACAACAAGACTGATCAGAACAAAATAAACAGTTCTGGTCAGTGGCTGAATGCTGAATTGTGGCAGCTATTTTCTCAGTGAATTTTTTATTGGCAGTGAATTTTCTCATCATTTTTCCAATGTAGACAAAAACCAGAATGCTATAGAAATTTTAAGCATTACAAGCAGATAATGCCCATACTGAATAGCTTGTTTCTTCTGTTGCCTTTTGGGGAAAGGGGACAATTTGGCTGTAATTCAGTTGGAACAAATTCTTATGAAGCAACTGACAAAAAAGCATATGAATAGATTTATCATTCTGCCATGTGGGGTAATAAACAATTGCATCATTTCCAGCAAGCTGTGATGTATACCTGCGAGATGGTGCATCTCTCTTCAAGGTATATAACTTCTGCAAAGCAGCATTAAATAGGGAATTGTGACAGACTCTAAAAATTGTTGGTTTCCTGCTTGGATTTTTTTTTTTTTTTTAAATTTTGTAACAGCTGCAGTGGATACTTGAAGTTACCTCCTCGGTATCCCCTAAAGAATGAATTGTGGGAAATTTTTCATTTTAGCTATTTGGACAACCATTTTATGTTTCCTGGGTCACAGATTCTTGGTATTTTGGAGGATAAAATTGCCTGACACTCAAGATAAGAAATACCTCTTCCTATCTTGCATCTTGGACTCAGTTTCTGAGAATACTAAAATGAAGCCTTTTTAAATTTCTCTTTTTTTTTTTTTCCCCACGCTTCCTTGTAGTGATAGTCCCAATGCTATCCACGAGGTGGAAAAGTGGTTACCACGGCTGCACTCGGTTGTCATAGGACCTGGCTTAGGTAGAGATGAAGTTCTGCTTGAGAACACCAAGGTAATGTGCATACTGATATTTTATCCTATGTCTTTGTGTTGAGTTGTAGTAACATTCATGTTTTTTACATCATTACACAAATGTTCTTGTTATGGTTGCTAAATATCAAATCTAATAAAATATTTTTGACTGATAATTACAGTTCTTATCCATGATCTTCATTGTTAAACTGTAACCTTCAGTCTGAATTTTAGGCACCTGTATGGTTGTTCTGATTTGCTTTTGTTTAGCTTTTGAAAGTCACTAATTAAGAAATAGTGTTGGCATATCTAGATAAAAGGCTCTGTGTTTTCCTAGGTGCAAAGCACCAGTACAGTAAGTACATAAACATGGATTTGAGTTCCTAATTTTTGACAGATCATATCAGATGCACCAAAGAACAGGGCCTGTGTCCTCTTGCAGTAAGAAATAATATTCTTAATTATAAAATGTTGCAGATTTCAACTTTGGATAAAGAGATGATCCTATTTTCTGTCAAGCCTAAGTGGAGAGCTGAAATAGGAGATTAGATAGTTTTTTACTTTAAATAATACGTACTTAGACCATCTTCCCAATGATGTTTTGTATTACTGTCAACACATCTTTGTGTGTTTGAAGTGTGTCTTTCAGTCTAATGTCAATCTATTTTTGTGCAATTTATTTTTTTTTTCCTGAGCAGTATTACTGAATTAATCAGTGGCACTAACAAGTGGAATCAATATAATTTACAGAAATGTTGACAGTTACACAGTGAAATCACAGAACAGCAGGCAAAAGACTGGAGACCACACTGTCCAAGTGTTTAGAATACCTAGAGAAATATGGATGGTGGTTTTGCTAGGATTTTTTTGAGAAAGTTGCTATTGGAGTTTCTTGATGCTTTAATTTTTTTGAAGGAAAATGTATATATTATGATACAGAGGTGCAAAACTAATTAAGATTAGAAAATTTTATTACAGCTGATGAAGAAATCAAATTGTATTATAAGTGAAAAATTTAAACAGATTTTATTATTTTTGCACCTCTGTATCATAATATATACATTTTCCTTCAAAAAAATTAAAGCATCAAGAAACTCCAATAGCAACTTTCTCAAAAAAATCCTAGCAAAACCACCATCCATATTTCTCTAGGTATTCTAAACACTTGGACAGTGTGGTCTCCAGTCTTTTGCCTGCTGTTCTGTGATTTCACTGTGTAACTGTCAACATTTCTGTAAATTATATTGATTCCACTTGTTAGTGCCACTGATTAATTCAGTAATACTGCTCAGGAAAAAAAAAATAAATTGCACAAAAATAGATTGACATTAGACTGAAAGACACACTTCAAACACACAAAGATGTGTTGACAGTAATACAAAACATCATTGGGAAGATGGTCTAAGTACGTATTATTTAAAGTAAAAAACTATCTAATCTCCTATTTCAGCTCTCCACTTAGGCTTGANTGAAAACATTTTTTCAGAATTTTCATTTTTTACAGAAAAAATATTTGAGACAATCCTTTTTTTTCTTGGCTTAAAAAAAAAAAAGTTTGATGGGTTTTTTTTCCTAAAGGAAAACAACTTTAGACAAAAGAAAATAAGAATTCATTTAGAATATCTAAGATAAGCTTCTTTTATGTCAGAATTCCAGCCAGGGTTTATGTGCTTATCTGTACTACAGAAGTATCTGGAAGATTTCTTGATTGTGTTTTTTTCCTCATTGCTAAAAATAATATTGCTTTCTTAGTGAATTACAAGCATACTTTTACTTCAGTCTGGCTGTCCTGTGTAAGCCAGCTTAGAGTTAAAGAAACAAACCCAGCCAATAAAAGACAAGGCATTTGGAAGTTACTTCATGCTAAAATCTCAGGGCACATTCATATGAGCTGTGGATCTGGCCTTATTAATTTCAAGTCACATTAAAGCTCAAATTCTTTGTCTGCTCTGTAGTTGTGTAAGTGATCATTAGTTACCCAGTGCTGAGGTTTTTAACATGCCATTGGGGACAAGTGAACCCTGGCTGCCTGTCTGAGGAAGAGTGGTGCTTCTCTGTGCTGAGGGAAAGCTGAGTCTCCCTCCTGCTTCAGCAGAGAATTTTAAGTGTCAAGAAAAAAACAAGAGATTATAGCATTGCTGTTTTAAACTTTTATAGGAGGCTGGCTTGGTATAAAGTTTTTTTGTTTTCCTTTAAGCTAACTGTGGCATGTGTCATGAACACAGAGCTGGGAGGTAGGTGAGTTTCTGCTTTCTGGTCAGGGTTTTCTATTAGAATGATAGTGATGCTGAGATAGTTTCCCCTCTGCCTCCTTCTGTCCCATTAAGGTGCTGAGGCATCGTGTTCTGGCATCTCTCTAAAGCTGTTTTTATGTCAGTTCTTGTCAGTATTGTGCCAGCACATTTCCAATTAATCTGCTTCTCCAAACAGTCATGTGTTTGGGCTGCTTCTCTCTTCTGAGCATTGAGAAATTAAGAAATTAATTACTACTGCTGTAACCTTCAATTTCTGGTATATGGCCAAGAGACAGTGTTTTGTTGTGGAATAGCTTGAGTGCTTGTTGACCAGATGGTGCATCATCTCCAGATCAAAGAATGCTTTGCTTCCTCAGCATCTTTACTGTGTCACCTGCCTCCCTCATTCTTAACGCCTGCACTGCTCACTGTGGCATTTGAGCTCCTTTCAACTGTCTGATTTTAAAAAAAACCCACCTTGTGATCAGTTTCCTTTGATTTGATTTTTTTTTTTCCTTGAGCACCTTGATAGTCTTTGAATACATATTTACTGGGTTCCTGCAGTTTTGTGGGTTTGGCTGTAATTCCATTTACATGTCCTGTTACAAGAAGCTCCTCTGCAAGTTATATCCTTCTTTTATAAGCCACTTGTGTAGGTCTGTGCCAGAACCCTCACATGCTGTTACTCAGTTGCTTGGAGCTGATGCTCTGTCAGAGGTTTCTGGCCATAAGTTTGTGAGACCAGGATCTGCAGCTTCAGAATATTCTCCTAAAGAAAGTATTTGTTGTGTCCTGATAGCTGTACACCTTGAGCCCTTGCAGATGTGGCAGTTCTAGTCTCAGCCTGGTTAGACCTTCCAATTCCATATCAAGTAAGCAGTGCAGTGAGCTTCTCTTTATGAGAAAAGAGCAAAACCACATTTCTGCTATACTCTTCAGTTCTGGAGTGTGCAGATTGAAGCATTTCTGCTCTCCTTACTACTTCAAACTTTTGAAATGCTGTTACCACGTCTGGTGTGAAAGATGGCCATGATGTCAGCTTTCTTGTAGGGAACATCAGGCCATCTGTCTTTTTCCTTTCAGTGTCTGTGGTTGATTATGGCCAGAGATGCTAGTAGACATACCAGCATAAATGTCACCGAGTTCAGCTCAGTTGGAGTGCTGCTGCTGGTGGTTTACCCTGTTGAGAAAGCGTTTAGCTGCTATGTGGAAGCGAGGCCAAGATCCCTATGACTGTCCTCTGCTTAGAAGAAGCATATTCCAAAGCTCTTGGATAGTCTCCTTTTTTTTTCCACACAGCAGCAGTGTTATGTCCCTATCATGTTTACCAGTCACAATTTAATTAATTCAGCTGTTGCATGTATGTTTACACTTCTGGCTTTACTCTGATCTGATTTTCCTTCTAGGAGAAGCTTGGAAGCAGACACATTTCTGTCTGTACCATCAAGAGCTGTTTCTTGGGTGTGTGAGAGAACCGGGTTCCTCTGCTGCCAGGCAATGAGTACAGNCTGCCTAATGCTCCAGCATTCTGCTGCCACCTAGCAGTTAGGCAGTTACAGGCTGAGCTTCACCAGTTTCCAGCCTCTTGTCATTTCCTTTCCCCTCTTCCTTCTGGCTTTGAGGCCAAATGGGCTGATGGAGGATTGCTGGTGGAATAGCAGTTACTGTAGGGGTCCTGCAGAGAAGCATTCATCCTTATGAAGAGCCCTCTCCTTAACTGAGCTCTTTGATGTTGGAATCTTCTTTGCTTGTCACTGGGTTCCTTGCCTCTCACCTTGAAGTGACAGCACCAAGTCCTGGACTCTGGTCTTCCAAACTTCCTGTGTCTTGCTTGAAGTCAGAATGCTGTTTCCAGCAGAGCATGCTTGCTTTTCCTCCTGTAGGAGAGAGGTAATGATTAATGGCAAGAACAGCTCTGTGCCATTCAGATTACATGATAAAACTGACTGGGTTCTCAAACCATATGCTTGTTCCTTTTGCTCAATTCTCAGTCTTTGTTTTAGCTTCCAGAACATGTCAGGAATACCAGCCTGGGTTTTCTTTTGGCTGAGGCCCTGCCTGGCTGCCATTTGTGCCTATTGCTGTTGTTATTTTTCTTCCCTCAGCCCCCTTGCCCTGCAGTGCTTCCCTCAGCCAGTCATTTGCCCTTAAAGATCTCTGCTATCTTTTGGGATATAAATTTCAGAAGTTCATTTTCCACCCCTTGTCACATCATCTTAAGGCTGTGTTAAGATGTCTTGGCTGTAGTTAACATTTACATAGTGAGAGAGGTTTGAGCCCTTGTCATGGATCATCTCCATCAGGTGTGCCCAGAGAGATCCCATTCAAAGTTTTCAGATGCATGGATTCTCAGTTCCACCTTGACTGAGGCATCACCCTGTGTTTGATTAGTTGGATTATGTTCTCCCTTTCAAGCCTCATGCATTCNTCCTCTTGATATCCATGTGGCCCTCTCTGTTCTATTTATACCACAGGTGTAAGACACCTGAGAAGCATCCCAGGTGAATGTTGCAGGTGACAGATTAGTATTGCCTGTGGCACCTACCATGATGTACAAATATGAACCAACAGAATGTATCATTGTTTGGAGTCAGTGCTCATGGCAACTCAAATCAGTAGAAGAATTATTTTCTGGAAACTGCATTCTTTAGTGTGTGTCATGTGCATTTGCTTCCTCCCTGTTTATACCCTTGGGAGGTTTTTGCTGGGGAGATTCAGCACTTCAAAAGGAACTGAAGTAGCAGCAAGGATATGCCTTTTTCTCTTTTCAGCCCTCTGCTAGGAGGAGGTGAGTAGCTGGAATTGTGTTTGGGGTACTGCAAGGGCAAAACCCAGTGGGATGTATGTGCCCTCTCTGTGAGAACATGTATGCTGTCAGCCTTCAGCCAAGGCCCAGCATTGATGCACATATCACAAACAGAGTCCAGTGAAAAACTGACCCCTAGCTAGCCAAGTTTCACTGCTTCAAAAGGTCTGATGAGACTCAGAATTTGTGGGTGTCATCACCTAAGGTGGGCCAGTTGCTGGGTTAGGGTGCAGGTCTTTGTGGTGTTGTAACTGGTGTGGATAAAGCTTGGGAACACCAGCTCAGGGCAGAGATACCCTCCTGGTTATGCCAAGAAACTGCTGCTTGAGCTAAGAACTATTAGTATTCTGTGGCTTCCTCACAGATACCTTGATTAGAAAAATAGTGTTTGAATATATGCTAACAGTACCTTAAATACAGGTTTATGCAGCTTGCAAACAGAATTTATTTCTAATATGTGTACTGGATCTTGATG
>VZUA01091268.1:13491-35737 GCA_013401035.1 Horornis vulcanius
ATCCACAGCTCTCCCCTCATCCACCCAGGTAGTTGTTTCATTGTCAAAGGCAATCAAGTTGGAAAAGCATGATTTAGCCTAAGAGAATCCATGCTGTCTGCTCCTGATCATGGTCTTGCCATCCATGTGGATAGCAATGGCCTCCAGAATGAGATGCTTCATCACCTTTCCAGGGACTGAGGTAAGGGTGACTGGCAGTAGCTCCATGTCCTTTGTCCTTTCTGAAGACTGGGTATGACATTGGTTTCACACAGTCCTCAGATACCTTTCCTGATCTCCACGACCTTTCAAGGATGATCATGAGCAGCCTAGCTACGGCACCCTCCAGCTCTCTCAGTGCTCATGGATGCATCCCACCAGGGCCCATGGACTTGTGAATGTCAAGTTTGCCTAGCTGTCCTCTAACCCAATCCTTCTTGACCAAAGGAAAATCTTCCTTCCAGCGTTCCCTTAACTCTGGTCTCTAGGTCAGAGATTCCTGAGGGCTTATCTTGCCAGCAAAGACTGATGCAAAGAAGGTGATCAGTATCTCTGCCTTCTCTGTGTCCTCTGTAACCAGAGTCTCTCCTCTATTTAGTAACAGCCCCACGTCACCCTTGGTTTTCCTCATTACTGATGTATTTGAAAAAGCCCTTCTTGTTGTCCTTGACATCCTTGGCCAGATTTAATTCCAGATGGACCTTGGCCTTCCTTGTCTCATTTCTACTTACTCTGATAACCTCTCTATATTAATTCCAAGTGGCCTGACCCTGCTTCCATCTCCTGTGTATTTCCTGCTTTACACATTTTTTACGCATTACTTGTGTAATGACTATTCTTTTTTTTCATACACACAGGTTTCTTGCATCCTTTGCCTGATTTTTTGCTTATCAGAATGCATTCCTCAAGAAAACAATCCTTGAATATCAACAAACTCTCTTGGTTTGTGAGAAGCAGGGTCTCCTTTTAAAGCACAGATTCAGAAACTTCTATTAATTACTTTAAAATATCTTTTCTAGAAACTATTTCCATTACCTTCCATTACCAGGCATTAGACTAACTTGGAGTTCAACTACGGCCAATCACATGAAAAATTAACCACATCTACTCATTACACAACAGCACTGACTGACATCATGCATCAAGTGAAATATTTTGACACTCCCAACATATAAAATTTTTTTACTATGTGAGCACACAAGTGTAGCCTAGCAACAGCCAGAGCCAGCACCCTCTTTCACATACATCTGACCCCAACAAAGCACAGCTTTTGTCCCAACCCCTAACAGGTTTTTCTATCAGAAAGTAGTAAAAGAACAGTGCTCCCAAGAAAATGATGAACACAAATATTAACACAATAAAAGGTTTTGCAAATTTGGTTTTCAATGAAATCTTCTCTGGTTGTGTATATAATCAAAACCCTGTTTAGCGCCAGAAATGTCTAGTGACACTTGTTTCAAGTCCAGGAATGTGATCCTGCTTTTTGTTTTACTTCCTCCACTCAGGATCCTGAGCTCCATCTCATGGCCACTGTGACCAAGGCTATACCCAGCTTTTATGTCCTCAACCTTCCCTGGTTTTAGATACGTATGGCAGCAGAATGCACTTTTGGTCCATACACTGCCTGTTCACAGCACTTGCACGGTCTTCCCAGCCCACATGAGCACCACCAAACCTTACACAAGTTATTCCCACCAACCAGAAATAGAAGTAAGCTATCTAGGAACAAACCTGTAAAGCAAAGAAGCTGCTCCCAAAGACCCCATGATCCACATCATTCGCAGTTTGGGATGCGGCACTTGGACTAGACTAGTGCCATATGTGCTCCTGGAACAGAGCTTCCAGTGTAGTTTTATCCAAAAATGAATCAAATGCACACTCTGAAGCTACTCCATTATTCAAGTGCAGTAAGGTGGAATAACCAGAAGATTTAGCTTCAAAAGACATACTTGTAATGCAACTTCACTGTCCAACATCGGTGCACACGCAGCAGCCCATAGTCAAATTCACACTGCTTTTGTTACAAAAGGCAAGTATTACGTGTTTAGAAGGTGCAAGATGCTCTGCAGAAAGCAATTCGAGCCAACCTGAGGCCAAAGAAGTCTTGTCCTAATTTCCACAATGTAGGTAACTGCTCAAAACCTCCAATATATGAAAGGTTTGGTATCACTTCCAAAATGCTTATTTAAAAGTGACTGGAAGAAGTAATACCAAGCAGTATGTTTAAACTGTTTCATGCAAGTGGTATCTGAATTATTTTTATGACGTGGAAGTACTTGTTTTTGCAACACATTAAGAGGACACAATCAGGTTAGAAATAAGCAGGCACACTAAGTGGAAGTCAGGCTGAATAAAGTTACATCTTCGGCCACCAGTCCACTGTATTATTTGCAGAACTAGGCAACATTTTGGCTAATTTATTCATTTATTTTATGATAATATAAAATGTCCCATCCTCCAGTCAGATACATGGCTTGAGTTCTTTACAGGAAATTCTGCCAGAAAAGGCCTTATGGCAAATGCTAGTGTATTCTGTGTGCACTCTGACTGGACAAAAAAAACGAACATTAACATACACTTTCCTATCCAAAGCTTAAGGTTAGTAATATATAGTATATATAAATGTGGGGAGCAGGTTTGTGCTCACACGTATAGCATTGGGTTTTACTAACTGAAAATCAGGTTCTTATTTCCATGTTTAAAGGTCACGTTTTCAAGAGCCCTCTCTGTTTACAGGACAGACTTTGTACAACAGATAGATCTAGCATACAGAGTGCTTCTTAAATTGCACACTTGAATAAGAACATTTGTCTTTTAAAGTCTAAAAGTCTCAGTGTGGTGTCTTGATGCCAGATGCCCTCCAAGCTGTCCTGTCACTTCCCTCCTCAACTCAGGGAGGACTCAGGGAGAAGAAAATAGGATTTTTAAAAATTATGGGTAATAAAGGCAGCTTAATAAAGCAAAAACAAGGCTGTGCATGGAAGCAAAGGAAACCAAAGACTGATTCCCTCGTTCACATCAGCAAGAAATATTCAGCCACTTCCCAGGAAGCAGGGCTTCAGTATGTGCACAGATTTCTCCAGAAGATAATTGTTACAGTAAAAAATGTCACTCTGCTTCTCCTTTCTCTTAGCTTTTACTGCTGAGCAGATATCATATGGTCTGGAATATCCCTTTGGCCAGTTTGGGACAGCTGATTCTGGCTGGTCCATCTTGGAGCCAGCTGGCATTGGCCCTGTCAGGAAGGGAATCTTCTGGCAGCATCCCACAGAAGTTACCCCCCAGTAGCCAAACCTTGACACACAAACTCAGTACATTCAAAAAGAGCAAGTGATTGGTTTTATGCACATATTTTTAGATGAGGAAAATAAGAATGACTAAAAAGCCTCACCTAATAAGTACAGTTCTGTTTACCCAGAAGTCAAACATCTATTTCTGTATACAAACATACCTTTGAGAGGCAGTGGGAAATCCCAATTGCAGGTGTAATGAAGGAGCTTCTATTCTTAATGGTTTGGTGCCAGCTGTTCAAAATATTCTGACCCAGCACCTTAAGAAACAGTCAGTAAACCGACACAGATTAAGAAATTAGTTGGTACTTTACAAAAGAAATGGTTGCAGGCCAAAAGGGCAAGAAAAATACTTGGTCTTCCTAGTCCTACTCTTCTCTGCTTTTCCCTGGCATAAAGAAAATAGCAGTCAGCTGCATTAATGGCCACTCTGTATGGGAGTTCAACACTGAAACACAATTTTAAAAAACAGTCAAATCTGCAGCCTGGGGCAATTTTGGAAACCTAAGTAAGACATTTGTAAGCCTACCTCCTCCAGACTTTGTGTCAATCCACAAGCATCAGGAAAAGAATCCTAGCTTCTACTAGGAACCTCAGGTCTTGCAGATTTTCATTCCATTTACTTGCACAACCAAGTTGTAAAATTTCCCAGCTAAAACTGCCACAACATAATAGTTATTTCCAGAGTGCAGCAGCTAAAATATATAACACATAAAAAAATTAAAAAACAGCAGGCCAGCAAAGACTGCCACACAAGACTATGTGCTTATTAGAACCTGGGAAGCTGGATTAAGCACTCAGGAGACCTGGATTCCATTCCCAGTTCCAGATATGCTAGAGACAGTCCCTGCCAATCTTCTTCCATTCAGAGGGCATACTCCCCAGACCAAGAGCTTTCTTCCCTTGTGTAGTGCCTCAATGCTTATGGGAACATAGCAAAGACTGACTATTTCCCTCTTTTCCATGCCTGCAGCAGGAATAGGCTGACAAAAGTGCAAGCCATCAGTAACTGCAAATAAGAGAGAAAAAGACATAATGGAGGCAAATTATATTTGGAAGAAAACATTGAAGGGAAAGGAACAAAACAGCACTTCTTCATCAGCTGAGACGTCACTTAGTCATGATCTGGAGTGTTCACACCTGCTTCGCTCTGTCACAAACTCCCACAGCTCCGAAACGCGCCGCAGCAGCAGCAGCACCCCGACACTTCTCCTTCTGCCAAGCCTAAGCAGCGTAACAGGATCGTTTTGTCATTCAAGTTCCCACTTAGTTAATCACTGTGACACCTTCAAATCTCTGCAGTGTATTTCACACAGAGTGTCTGCGCAAAGCAAAGCAGCCCCACCAGCCCAGTGCGAGGTCCTGAGCTGCTGCCCAGTGGGCAGTCCTGCCCCCAGGAGCACTGGGCTTGGCTTGGCATCCTGACTTACCTGTGTGCTTGGCCCTACTAACAGCCCCATTCTGGTCACTGCTGCCCATCACTTCTTTTTTATTTTTGATCTCTGATATCATAAAGGTCTCAGTTCAGAGAAATTATTTGGCTCATGCTGCTCTGCCTTGGCTAAGGTAGACCCATGCAAGACAGATCTCAGAGCCAAGAAAAGGGACTAACAAGGACTAAGGAGGAAATTCTCCATGGACCTTTAAGGTACAAGGTATCTAGAACAAATACACTTTGAAAGCCCTTTGAAGTGCTGCTCTCAGTGCCTTCACAGACTTGAAAACCTTTGGAAATGTACCTCTGAACGCTTAGCTGAACAGGGATTTGTCAGTACTTTGCTGAATAGAGATCCAGATTACAGGAGCAGAAACGATACAGGATATTTACTTTTTATTCTTTGAAAATTTCTGCTCGATTCCCCTTTTTTCACCGCCTCAGCAATGGCAATTTATCCATGCTACATCCATGTGGACCTGTTCCATTCAGCTCCTTCTCCGTTACCGTGTCTTTGGCAAATTATACAAGAAATATAAGGAACATTTTGGTTTTGTGATAAACATTCTTTCTCACTATATGGCATTTTCAGCTACTTAAACCAAAAAAGTTCATATAGCACCTTCCAAAAGCAAATTGGTCCTTTCTTTGAGACACACTGGTGACAGGAAAATACAGCAGCATGACTCTTCACTCCCAAATACAGCTGCACACAGCCACATGGATTGGTGCCAACAAAACACAAGCTTCTGCCTCCGTGGAAGAGAAATAACTTCTTTGGACTGAAGATGGAGGAGGAATAAACAGAAACCAGTGTCAGGTCTTGTAACTCATACTTGTGCCTGCATGTGGTTGAGTGTTGACAGTTTCCAAGGCAAGACAAGGGGCAGATTAACAAACATATTTTTTTACATTGCAATACAATTACCGGATTTATGGTTTCCAACCCTGACTGTTCCAAAAGTCCTGGTACCCCATCCTATTTGGTCAGACATCCTCTTTTGACTCCACAGTATGGAAACTACAGCGCTGTTCTGATTCCCAGCTCCTGGTCTTCTGCCACAGACTGTGTGTGAACTGCTATCCTACATCCAAACAATCTGGGCAAGCACAGAACCACCCCTGTCACATACCCAGAAGTGGGGTGTTTATCCAAGCCAAACACTATGGCTGTCTCTACACAGCAGCCTGTAACCAAGCTGGTAATGAATCTTTGGCAACTAAGTGCTTAATTTACAGAGAGAGCTCTAGTTTATGTTGTTGCAAGGCTAAGCCCTGTACACAAGCAGCCGACCAGAATTATTTTATGTCTGTACAGTAAGAACTTTCAGCTCCCATACAATTGTAAAGCATGCTCCTCTGAATGCTATAGCAAGTTATTACCAGCAGCTTATATGCAGTGTGTTTTTTCTATCCACTGCAGTACTTGAGTGCTGCCACCAAACCAATTCAGGAAAAAAAATATTACTCCTATTATTCAGTCTTGAACACAACATACCCACCTTTGCTCATCTTACTCCAATCACTGCTCACAATCTACAAAATCAGTTAATCCCAGGTCCAGTGCTTGCTCTGACAGTCATTCCACAGCAAAGCACTGAGTAATATCCTGACCACTCCCAAAACTTACCAATACCCACCTTAAGCAGGCTCAAATCCCAGCCTGAGACCAGCAAAATCCTATCTCACCATTTATGCAAAGAGCACATAAGCAAGTGCTGGAGCCAAACAATGCATCCCACTGCTGGTGAATTTATCCATTTAACAACAAAGCACCATTCAGCATAACCAGGTACCAACTCAAAGCCAAGTCAGCAGGAAAGAGCTCCTGGTACAGGTCAGCTGTTTCACCAGCAAAGAAAGCTGCTGGATACCATCACCTGCAAACCACAGATGTCAACCCTAGATGGCTGTAAGATGGAAAAAGGAAGAGAACTACCCTACAGCAACAGACATTAATATTTTGGATTTCTTTTTTTCTGGACTAAGTCTATGAAAGAATTAATTCAATTATTTTTCCGTACTGCTGATTAACCATCCAAACACAATATGCTGGCTATTACAAAGTTGTGTTCTTCCCTTGTCTTTCAAAAGATATTAGCTACAGTCCAGATACTTATGTATATAAATTCAGCTGGGCATGTTTAATGAAAGCTTTACCTTTTATCACTGCATTTTTAAAGTAGAAAATAGGCTGCCTTTTACTTTTCAGCATCAAAATGAAAAATTAACTCATTCCATGGAATTGAAGAAAATCTTGTGGCTAGCCCTATTGAGAGACAGATTATTTACCTACTTGGGTGTGCATGCAAGAGTAAACTTGTCACAACTAAGGGGAAAAGAGAAAGGTAGCAAAGCTGCTGTGCTAACATTCTCCTCTTCTAGACCTCCACACAGCCCAGTGCAGTAAGAGGTATGGTGTTCAGAAACACCAATAGAGCAAAATCAGGCTGGAGAATTTGCTGAGCTCTGAAGAGGAACAACTGGCAATCCAGAGTGCTGCCTTACCTTACAGCATGCACCCCAGTGCATGGTCAGGAATGGGGAAGACACATTCTGAGTGGACAGCCTAAAAAGGAACATGATGCCCTTCAAAACAAGAGCAAAAACTGCAGCCACAAACTAAAACAAGTGTAACCAATGCCGGATTTCAGGAACTAGATGTTGCCTGGAGCTGTGCACGGCCCAGAGACACCCAGTGGTTGACTGGTACATCACAAGCACATGTAATGAGTGGAAAGGTTAAGGAAAGCACCCCTCAATTCATTTATTTACAACCTTGCACTGACACGATGCTTCTCTGCTCACCTCCAGTTCTCAGACTGGGTGTGGGAATAGATAAAGCCGTCTAGGAGAGAGATCTGATTCAGAACAAGTGACAAACAGCAAGGAAATGCAAGGAAAGGAGGAACTGGCAAGGTTTCACACTATGCATTGTCTTTCAGCTGTAGATGTTACCAACATTCCTTTCCCAAGGAAGTTTCTGTGGTCAAGACTCTGCCTTATTTGAGGTCTCTGGCTGAGTTTGGGTAATCATTACCTGTGGTCTGAGATAGAGGCAAGTGCTATGCCACACTGAGGGACAAATGTCAGCTAAATGCTGCTTTGTTGAGCTGCTAACATTGCCAGCAGCAGCTATGCTTCTTGACTTAAAGGAGATTTAATGGCTCAACAACAACTTGTCAAGGTATACATGCAAAACAAAAGGCATCCCTTCATATCACTAGCAGCATAGGACCAGGCTCTGGACTAGGAAAAAAAAAGAGAAATAGATCCAACTCGAAACCAGCTTTTAGTAGTTCTACAGAAGTATAAGTAGAGTCTTCTTTAACCCAAGTAGCACCAGAGATGTAGAAGGTGACATGCACTGGGACCCTCCCATGCACTGCCCTCCAACACTAGGTTTGATTCCATCCAACCCAGCCTTAGGCACTCATGAAATACCCAAGTTAAGCAGATCACCACAGTCAGCTTTTTCTAATGGAAATGGAGAAGGACATCTCTTACCACCAAGATGGAAATCATCACCTAGACATAAGCATCTCTGCACCTTTTATTTTAGACCCATCAAATAAGTGGCGTGTATTAGGAACAGCCGAAGTACATAGGGTCAACTAGACAGGATTAATATTACACTCCCTTACTTTGCCTGCACTACTGTTAAATCTGAGTAGCAATGCTCAATTTGGATAAAAGTAAATGCACTTCCCAGAGAGACAAAGAAATCCATGTTTTAAACTACTTTGTGGCTCCTTCTGGAAAACAGCAGGATAAACTTTGCCCATACCACATATACAAGTATAAATGCAACCTTCATCCAAATGCCAATTTCCAGCAAAGACAACTTTTTTTTTTTTAAGAACTGAATTGCAATTTTTCTAAGAAAACAGTGCTTTTTGGAAATAGCAACAATATCATACCAAGGGAAAAGTAACAGATCAAGGGCATGAGTGGGGTACTGTGATCCTTCTACCAAAGAGAATTCAGAACAGATCCATTCCCTGGGAGCAAGCTCAGAAATGCAGCAGCACTACTAACCCAGAAATACCACGGTGACTCACTCATGTTCAGTCAACTCAGATGCTCAGGGGAAACAACAAAGGCATCAAACAAGACATGGACCAGCCAAGCAGATGCAATATGGCAGCACAGCCTGGACTCCAGCCATAGCTCCTTATGCTGAATTGCTGGCACCTCATTTTCTGCCTCACTCCTCCCATCTCATAAAATAAGCCCTCTTTTAGCAGAGGTTTGACCTGTTCAGGAACATTACTGATAACCATAGGTGTTCTCAGAACATAAGCTGATCATGGCATACTGATCACAAAGAAAACAGCACAGGGATTTTATGTTCCAGCACTCCTGGCCCTAAACACACAGAGAAAAAGTGAGGGAAACATCTCCAGCAATGCAGGAAAACAGACAGAGCAGCTGTATAAACCTGAGAAAACGGGGGCAGGCAAGGCTGATCACTGAGAACAGCATGACTAGCATGAAATGAGAGCACAAACAAGCCCAGAAGGCTTGAGGTCCTCTTGCAAGCAGAGGGCAGCTATCCCCCTTAAATCACACTCGATATCTGCTCCTGTGCTCTGCTCTTGAATTGCCAAAAATAAAATAAGAACAAACAGGCAGGGGACAGAACTAGGCCAGCTGCAGCCCCCTTCTCTCAGTTGCTCCCAGCTCCAGCTTTCAGTATTTGTTTTTCTTCAGCCCTACCCATGACACCTCCCCTCAGCTACCCCCCAAATAACTCAGATTTGAGGCACTTGTTCCACACCAGTGTGCAGAGAAACACTGACACTCACCTACTCAACTTCATCAGTGACACACATAAGCAACAAAAAATTAAGAGAGAAGGCTCCTTCTTCTCCCTTCCTCTTCTGTCATTAAAGCACTGTTTTCTCTGTGAAGCTTTTAAAGACAAAACAGAAACTAAATTAAACAGGAGAGGTATAAAAAGCGTCCAGTACAAAATACGGTATCTGCAATGCCTCTTCCCTTCCATGAGCTGCAAAATAAACAGCACCTTCTCTGGCAGGAGCAACAGGGCTGTCTTACGTAATCAGGGGATGGAGGGAGAGGAAAGGGTCAGGAAAAACACACACTGTCCACTGTTCAGAGAAGAGCTCCTTTCAGCAGCCATGAATAAGAAGACTGCAGAAGTGACAGCTTTGCTACCTCCCTGCCCAGCTGGCTCTCTGACCTGCCTAGAAGCAGCGTCCAAAACCACAGGAAAGGCTGGCTTTGTTTCCGACACTGCTGGCTGGTGGCCTCATACACAGGATGACAGAACGTTGCCTTCCTCACAAGTTATGATGGGGCAATTTATTTTCATTGGCATGAGCAGAGAAGGAGAGCCAGTCTGATCCACCTTGCAGCAGCAGGACACTGTGAAAGGCAATTTTGCACATGTACCTCACACAGTCATAACACACATACACCTCATATGGTCATTGCACACACCCTGTCTTAGAACTGTTCAACAGAGACTTTTGCCTTCAGAAGATGAACCGGGGTAATTCTAGTCAGAATTTTCAACTTTGCATACTCATCAGCCATGTATTGTTACATGAATGTAAAAGCCTGTTTTGACTCCCTTCATGGCTATCATCTACCCATTCTCTTACATTTCCACAGCAGTCTGCCCTATAAAGTCACAGGAGGATTTTCCCACCCTGTTGATATCTTTTCCTCTTTGTTACACACCCTGTCCAGTCCACACCACTCGGACAAGCTACAGGCTGTGTGCTGGGTAGAACCTAACAGATTCATCCCAATCCATCAACCCTTTCTGACAAATCAAGGCAAGACTAGTGACCAACAACTTTCTGTGCATCTGTGGCAATTCAAACTCTTTCACAGTCAATCTAGAAATACCAACAGTCACACTCTGCTCTCAGCACCAGCACACATGCATGCACTTGCACTCACAGGTACTAAACACCCACCAGGTTTTTTGCAACCTCACTGACTTCTTCGCTTCCCAGTCCCACAGATTTGTTGTGTCCACTCTGACCCTTAAGACTTAACACTCAGTCAGCTTGGAATATTGGATTTCAGAAAATATTCCTTTCTCCACAATACTTCCAGCTTTCAGTGAGTCCCTTACGCACCAGCTCTTCCAAACTGTGCCTCAGAAACAGGTCCTGTTTGCCACAACATCCATGCAGCTCACCAAATGCTTAGCTCTATGGTAGCACCATTATATGTAAATCCTCACGTATGGCAAATCAAAATAAGAAGTTCCAAATAAAAATTATTAAAATACCAAAACAAAACAAATATGCCCCCCAAAAAACCACAAAAAAAAACCTCCAAGCAAACAACTTAAATGATTGCCAAAACCATCAATGTATCAGCTGCAATAGCAGCACTTTGGAGAGAATTTTTCTGGGTTTTTTTATTTTTACTATTATCTTATCTGCAGAATGCAAGCCAAGAAAACAGAGAAATAGATGGAACCAAGCCCTGCATCTGAGCAAGCTCTCTAGAAGCAAATACAGACACGTTTCAGGGCTGGCAGAACACTGTGCTGAAATTAAGTGGCGTGGGTTGTGACGGAAACACAATTTTTCAGATCTGGTAATGCATGCCAGTGAATAAAACTTCCATAGGCTGTACAGCAGCACCTAAATATTTGTCCTACTGCTGTTCATCCATAGCTGGCACACATTCAGAGACTACAAAGACAAAGCCAAACCAAAGCTCAGACTGACTTTTCTACCTCCAATTTGCATTGCACTTTTCCCTCCAGGGATCTTTCATGGCTTGGTTTGGATTCCATCCCAGCTCAGTCCCAAACAGAGAGATGTATCTAACAATTTCAACACACTGACACATTTCATTTTGAATATAAGTATTTGAAATTACTTTGAATGCACATTCATGACATTTCAGTGCTCTTCTGGATAACTTTTTAATCCACCCATTTTTCACCCCATGGGTAGAGTGTAGGGCAGTGGGTCTAAACTAAAACCAGAAAACCACACCAGGACAGAATGCAAGCTCTTTGGGTGGAGTACTGTTTTCCCATGGAAAATTAAAACTTCAACACCAGCTATTCAAAATTTGGTTGTACCAAATACTGTCCACCATGAGCAGGACACAGCCATGAGTCAGCAGCAAAAGGAGACTCCATGAGGCAAATAAAGTAGTTCTGGCTTTCACCCCTTGCACTGCAGATGCAGGTAAGGGGACAACTAACTACCAAATGCCTTGAGAATGTGGAGCAAATATGAATGGCTAGAGCAACTCTGCAACTTAATCAAAAGCCTGCCGAAAGAACCAACTACATACCTACAAGGAAATACTATCAGGAAGGTCATCAAAACCATTTTCTTCACTGTAACAAACAACTTGGACAGCAGTAAAGGAGACAGCTGGTTCACCCACCGAGCACATCCCTTCAGAATGATTCCCGTGCATGGTCACTGGTGCTTCCATTACCCAAAGCCACAGAGTGCAAAAGCAGTCTGACTTTGGATGAATCCTTGCTAGGACTGAAACCTGCAGAGGTGAATTGAGTGCACAGAGAAAGAACTCTAACAAGAGAAAGAAAAAAGCCAGATAACAATGCTTAATAAAATATAAATACTTCCTTACAGAAGATCTTGTGTGTTCTTACGCTGGCTAAAACAATGGCCCAGAACTGGTTCTCCTTTCATAAAACAGTACGAAAGAACTTGAAACCAATATTGTCTAGCAATGGCTCATTGTGTGTCACATGAATTAAGGCCCTGGCAATAACCCAGCAGCCACAAGGCTTATGACAGCTTTCTCAGGAACTTATGAGAATTTGACTTCTTTCCAATAAGGCCCTTAGGCTCCCAGAGGAATCCTCAAACAACTTTTCAAGCCCTAGGAGTCAGGCCAGTGACAGCAAAAAGAGGATACCCAAAAGGCACTGCAATGACAATCCCACAGCAGAGCAGGAATGCAGACAAGCAATAAAACTGATGCTAAACAGATCCACAATAAACTGGTCCCAGCTATAATTTAAACTGTAGGGCACTGCCAAAATGAAATGGTCATTTACTGACAGAGAAAGCAAAGAAACATAAAACCTCAATAGAACAGTAAGAGATCACAGATAAATTTTAGAAAGCATAACACTGCATCTAGATGAAGAACGCTCCTCTTCTACTTCTAAGCACAACTCCCTGTGTCCTCACCTCTAGCAGGGGACCAGGATGTTCTGGGCAATTTCTGCTTTCTGCTATAAAGGCATTCTATTATCCATTCTCCAAGTAAGAAATTCTCTTGTGTGCAACAAAGAAGTCCTAGTCATCCCAGAATCCCTTTCCTCCAGATGTCCTGATTCTGTGACAAAGAAAGAATGCCCACAAAACAGTACAAGCAGAGCCACTGCAGCACCGCTCCAGCCCACTACCACCACGACTGAAGTTAAGAATGTTGGAAATAGGGCACCATGCTGGCACTTCTCTACAGCAGCAATAGCTCTTCTGTGCTCCAAAGACTGTTCTTCGATCCATAAAGTGGCTGCACATGTGCTGGGGGAAAAGCCATTCTTTCACTCACATACCGTTTTGTTTTGCAGAACAGAAGGAAAAATAAATTTGTTCAGCATGTATTTTAAGAAGACAAATCATTTCTGCTTTAAAATGACCCCACACACTGAGGATGTTACTCAACAGAGAAGCAGAAAAACACCTCTCCTTTGCAGAAATGCAAATCTGGCTCATTGCAGACATCTCTGGCCCATTGCAGACAGGTGGCATCCTTTGTGTAACGCTGCCCATGGCTAAGATTCACCCACATTGCAGACAAACTGCTGCACAACTCAGTTATTGCAGAGCTAAACAGAATTTATACACACATTCATCTTCCAAGGCTTCTCAATACCAACAGAAAAAGCTATCTTTCACAGGATACAGGCACTTTCTTAATATTAAGCTTTTTAGCTTCTCTACTGAGAATGGCAAATGTGATAAATCAAGAAAAGAAAGCAAAGCACCTTGACAAGGTCATACAGGGGGCTTTGAGGAAAATGCTGTGGCTGGGGGGCATCCCAGAGTAAAGAACCAATGTCTGTGTTCTCGGCATGTCACTCATCAGGCCAGGTGGATACAAGGGTGAAATACGAACAGATGTCTTTGTTTGTGCCAGTTTTGAAGAGAGCAAACTTAAGGAATCAAAATAATTTGTGGGCACCCAAAATACTCAGCATATCCTGAAGGAGAGGGGAAAAGTCCTCTACAGGTAGTTTTGGGGAGAGCAGAGACATATACAGTAAAATACCCTTTTAGATCAAACCAGGTTTTTAGGTTTGAAGGCAAGCTGCAAACAAAACTGCAACCTTGATCTCACCGTTCTTTTTATTTAGGCAAAAAATTACTGCAAAACCCCAACCAAACCCAGCAGTCCCTGGGCACAGCTCAAGCAGCCTATTGTTCCAGGAGGACTTATCAATCACCGCAGACAACCCCCTCTGATCAGGCTGTATGATTGAAGGCTGTACTTTATTATTCCCTCACACCACGACCAAGAGAAGCAGCAGCAGCGCTATCAGATCAGACAAAGGAGCCGCTGCCCTTCAGAGCAGGCTCCTGAGTAAGTGCTCCCCGATGTGCACACGGGTGCGATTTTGCTGCACACGGCAGGAACGCCAGAGTAACCACGCCACGTGTGCCATGACTGAGTTTAAAGAGGCAACACAACCCAAACCCAGGAAATTCAGAAGTCAAGTTGGTCTCACATCCTCAATTTATTAGAACTTCCAGACTATTTATCCCGGTAATGGTGCAGCATTCCCAAACACTATACAAATGCTGAGGAGTGCTGAACTGCTGAGTAGAGGCGAGAGATGATGGAAAACTCAGTGAAAGCAAGCCCCCCATGGCTCAGTCCCAGCTCCATCACACTGTGTTCCACCACTGTGCAGCCCTCAGGGCTTCTCTGCAGCAAGCTGGAGACTCTCTCAGTCCTGGGGCTACCACACCCCACAGCTTCCCAACGCTCTGCTACACCAGCACCACTGTGTTATGATTAAAATGCTAGAACTGGCTCTTGAATAAAAAGGAAATTCACCTGCAAGCAAAACAACTTCAAAATCCATATTCATAAAAAGTGTTTGAGGAATGTAGAGGCCTCTCTCCTCTACCATTGAAACGCAACAGTCCTTGGTCTTTCATATAAAACATGCTGCAATTTCTTTCTTTCCTGCAGCGCAGTCACTGTGCATGTGTCTACCACTGTATTAGCTCAATATTTTTGCTCAAAAAAGCACTTCCCTAACAAAAAGGAATTCACTTGGTACAAAGTAAACTGTATTACTTCTGCAAAATTTCATTTGAGAATCCACAGCTAAAGTGCAGGACCCCTACAGTTCCCAGTTCTGCAGTGTGATAGCTTCAGCATCCCTTGTGAGATGAAGCATGTCACCTTAATGCATTCTTAAGGTGGGAGAACGACCAAGCTGATGGGCTTCATCACCCTAAGGACACAGAAAGTGACATACTTAATCTGTTGAGAGGCACTAAACCAGCGCCTCTTAATATTTTATGAAACACTTGGCTGTTTTTAATTTTAAAAACAGCAGCTCAATAAACAAAGCAATGGAGGATTCCCTGTGGATGGCACTATGATAGGTGCACAGCAGCCCTCTCTGCTGAGTGATAACATCATACCCAATGCATCAAGTCTGTCCTCCTCCCCACATCTATGCTGGAAGGCCTGTACACTGGGAGGTTTCAGGCTCTACACACCACCAGGGACTTTTCCAGAAATAGTTGTCTTCCACCAGAATACTGTTCTTAGCAGAGGCAGCTTTGAAAATGGTTTAAGACACCCAGCTTTCACCTAGCACCTTAATCTGGACACAACAGGCTGACATGCCCAAGCTGAAGAAGTTGCTTTAATCAGAGAAAATACATTTTATTCCTTATTTGCCCAGTTCTGGAACAAGATTACAGAGACAGACTGACATGAAACACAAAATGCAAGCATCCCACTTCATTACTACTGCACACTTGCTTTAAGTTTATCTGCTTCCTTAAGCAGCCACTACTGGCCACTGTCAAGAGATAAGGTACTCAGCAAGATGGATCTTTGCTCCTACTTATAGCAATCACTTTCTATTCCCAGTCCCATGAAGGCTGGCAAGGTGCAAGACTGGCCAGAAGACAAATGGAAGCAAAAGTCCAAGCACCAAGTTTGAATACAGATATAGGCATCCCCCAGAGGCCCAAAGGATAGCTTTCAGCAGAGCCTGCTCTTTAATCCTGTGCTCCAAATACATCCATCATCACTTATGAGAACCTCAGATATAAGACTTAAAAATAAGTTAGAACATCTCCCCCCTCTGATCCTTCTCATTGGAGAAACTCATGATGCCATGGTACAGTACTACAAGAGGGATGGCTTCCTACAGCGTCATTAGGGATAAACCCTCATGGGAAGGGGGCTGTGTATACACCCAGAGAAAAGGGTTCCCAGCCAAAGGCAGCAAATATATCAGAGACAAAAGCACCCCCACAAGCTCAGTGGGAATACGGAGTCCTCTCACCGTGGAAGAACACCACCTTGGGGCTTTTCCCTTCAACCATTAATAATTGACAAGCCCTGCCCTCACCTCAACTACACAGTCCATTCTTCACTCTGGGGAAAAAAAAGTTCTGCAGAAATTGAAAGCACTATCCCAAGAAAGGGGATTATTTTGTCATCTGAGGACACTTACATGGAAGAGTAGAGCTGATGGGCAGTCTTGTGATCTTTCTGATTAAAATGCTGCCTCAGGATATTACGCTCCCCCTCTAACATGAAACAGTCATTTAGGCTGTGATATATTCATATAATAAAGACTTTTTCTTATAAAATATGTCAATCCAAGACTGGCAATACTTTTACCTTGAAGTCACCTTACTAAGAAGAAACATGACAGGTAAATCCAGTCTTAAACTAGTTAAATACTGGTATCTGAGGAAGCAGATTTTTCAATCCCATCACAGTACTTTAAAGAAAAAAAAAAAGAAAAAAAAAAGAAAAGGAGGGGACAGGAGGGCTTCATTTCCATGAAGAGCCATCTTACCCTTTCATTATAAATTTTTTATACATGTGCATACATACACACACACAAGTACACTCACCTTTCACCCACGGCAACCTCTACAAGTGCAAGAGCATATTAAACCAAACAAACAGCACAAAAATCTGTTCATGGCCTCAGACACAATGGTGTCAGATGACCATCCTGATGGCTCTCAGACCACTCTCTTACACCACATTAAAGAAAAAGTCATTATTGAAACAAGAAGTGTCTTTGTGCATCCACCCCTAGCCAGAACACCACCTCCACTCTCACTTGTAAGCAGCGCTGGGATCACAGATGGTGCAGCTATGCTTCTCCATTGCCATGTCCTGCCTCCAAGGGCCCAGTGGAACAGTTCTTGAACACAGGAGAAAAGGATGGCTCCATAAATCTTAGAGAGTTACAGAATTCCACCACTGCTCACCATCTCCCAGTTTGTTGGCAGGAGCAATCGCTAAACATGCCACAGAGATCCTCAAAGATATCTTTATGAATACCTGGATGCCAAGAGTCCTGAGCAGAGAGCACCATCCCAGCATCCTAACTCCTGTCCAGTGAAGCAGAACAAAATCTCTGCCCCATAAAAATAACATAAATAACAACATCTCTGCCCCCTTCCCGAGTAATAGGCAGCAATCTTTATACCTAACACTAGAACATCTTCAATCATTTTATGGGAAAACATTTGCATTTCTGGATGCATCTACAGGACTTCCTCATATACTCTATTTAGCAGAGACATCTGTTACTCAATATATATATATTTCATCTAAATCCCACCCTCTGAATCCTTTCCATCAGTTGTCACTAATGAAGCTTTGTGTGCAAAACCAAGTGCATTCTGCCCCCATTAGGAAGCCAATTACAGCAGGAAAAACAAGCAATTAACAAGGTGCAAAATAAACATCTTGCCACCTGCCTTTTAATAGCAACCCCACTTCAAACAAGTCACAGTCTCAGCACAGTTTACAGAATTGGCAACTGATATTATATATGTATTTATGCAGCAGCTGTTCTTCATTGCAACAAATATTACAGGATTACCAGATAAGGTCAGCATATTTAAAAAACATATAGCAAGTATTAAAACCTGCTTTGAGGCCCTGAATGCTGCTTTTAATAAAATCAGCAGCATCAGGCTTGTGTGGTATTATAGTAGAGCTGCAGTCACATCCCCAGCTTAGAGAGATTTCTCCTCATTTCTCCTTGCTTAGCAGCTTCAGTATTTGTATCGCTAAATCCAGGGGCCTGAGCAGCTCTTAAACAGTTAGTTGTGGGGCAACTAACAACAGAGAGCTCTGCACAGCAGAGAAGCCTTTCCTGCTTCCATCATCCTTGCTTCTCCTTGGGCTTCTGCACCTCCCTAGCATTACATCACTACATCCAGTTGCACTGTGGGGCTGGGGGAAGAAAGTCACTCACTAAAAAAAACACAAAACCAAAAGAAAAAAATCAAGGGGAAACCAAATCTATATTCTATCTCACTCTTTTGCTCCTTAAGCCTTCATGGGGACAGGAGGACTTCCAAAAACACCCTAGCTAGCTCCAGAGGGAGCCACTTTCCTTTGCCTTTTGTGGAGCAGAATGAATGACACGCTTCTGACTAGTTAACCAGGACTAGAGAAAGCCCAAGAGTATGTCTGCAGGATTTAGCAAACTTGGAGTGAAAAATGTGCCTGAAAAAACAGCAGCCAAGCCTCATCTTGCATGTTCGTTTGTCTCTGTATCTTTCCCTCTTCTTCTGTCTACTGCGATATAAATTATTTATATACATTAAACTTTCCATGTCACTTTTCAGTTTCTGACTAATGTCCCATTTAACCACTCATTTCACAATTCATGTGAGTCTCTTCCTTTTAGGATTCTTCCCTCTCTTGCCTCGTTGGGATCTGAGGAGTAACACACTGAATATGACACTTTTACCATTCTGCACAGGATTCTGAGTGTTAGTTGGAGATGGAGAGAAAATTGTTAACATTCTTTCTCTAAATGACCACAGGGCACAACAGGGAAGAGAGCTTTTAACTCCAAGCAGGGCCAACAGAGCTACCCACAGTTTTACAGGAGTGTGCATCATGATCAATAGTACTAAAACAATCCTTCACAGAAAAGTTCTCCTAAAAAGTCCTATATTTAAATAACAATGTGAATACAACTGGCAAATCAGATCTTAAAAGACCCACATCTTCAGTTCTGGTCATTAACTACATGTAAACAGAATAAGCAAAGTCAGAAGGAGGGGAACAATGACAGGAGGTGAAAAGCAGTGAAAGGTCAAAATTTTCCAGATTTGCGAAGGTGCACACCTAAACCTGAGCTACTGCAGCCAACAAAGTAAAAAATACCCTTTAGCTACCAGCTTCTCATGCTACCAGTGCAAGTGCAGAGATCTCACAAGTCTTTCCTCCAGCCCTAATTACAGAGACAAGGTCAGAAAAGACACAATCGGCCAGTATGAGCTGCAGGAGGTCATATGGCCACTCTAGCTATAGAAGTATTTTAGGAGGAATTCAATCAGTCAGGTCACTTAAATGGCTTCATTTCTGTTTGTTTTTTAAACAAGCAGCAGTATTTTCCCTTGCATTTTGTGGATGGGAGAACAGGAAGCAGGGTCTACTCCTTAATCACCAGCCTAGGATTTCAGTACACATCACTAACAATGCCATGGAGCAGTGATGCCTAGCTGCATTTTATAGATCTAATACCACAAAAAAATGCCAAGAAGGAGCCTCATCCCAACAGTGACAGTGGGTCAGAACACTGTCAGCTTTCAGAAGTTGTTCAGATCACAGGAAGAAGGCGGGTGTGTTATCTGCACTGCCTCACAACAAATCCGCACGTGACAGAAGCTGCTCCAGCTGCACATCAAGAAAGCAGCCCACAGTTCTCAAGCTTTCTTCAACTCAATTAATTCTAGGGCAGTCTCTTCTGCTTAATGCTGATGAGGACTCCAATGGGTTTTCTGACCAGCAGGCTGCCTGAAGGCCCAAAGAATCAGCAGTTTGAGGACTGCTGCTTATTGAAGGTGGCAAGAGACCAGAAATGTGGTTAAGAACTTACTGTGAGAAAGAGTTGCACTTCTAGGAACTGAGACTTCAATTCTTGCAATTCTTCTTCAAAGGATTCTTAAAGAGACACAATTCTTGAATTCTTTCCGTCCTCTTCAAAAGGATGGTTGAAGAGATCAGATTTCACTAAACACTAACAGCTGAGTGTTGTCAGTACTCAGCTCACCTGAATAAGAGCAGAAAGCTGGCAATGCCCAAATGGCTCAAGCTCCAGTCCTCCTAATCAGCATGAGCTACAGCCCATAAAACACTGACTAATTCCCAAACAGTCACATGTGTGCACATTCCCCCACAGCTCTTCTAAACAGACTTCTGCAGTTTGGCACACGGTCAGATTAAGCAGAGGATATGTGAAGTTAAGCAGAGAATGTTTTCAGTACATAGCCGTCTCTCCAGGTCATAGTTCATAAAAATCTTTACAATTTCTAGGATCAAAGCAGCTACAGCCATGAAAGATCTATTAGTTCATTAGGTCCATCACCCAGCCAAAGCAGGTTACCCAGAAAAGACATGACAAAGTTAAACTAATGGTGTGCGAACAAGCCAAGAACATTTTTGTTTGAAAAAAAGACACTAAGCAAAGTCAGATATGTGAACTAGGTCCAAAAGTTAAAGTTCAGTTTTGTTTTTAAGAAATAAGCAAGCACATTTCTACAAGGCAGCTATACAATGCTAACCTATATCTAATGATGTGGCTTAGCTATGAAACCCAGCTCCAGCTCCTCTTTCTCACTCTCAATTGCAAATTTCCATCTCCAAACACAAATGCCTTTTACCACACAGTTCAGTAAGAAAATTACTTTGGAGCCCTGGTGCTGAAAATGCATCAAAGCACAATCTTCAAATTCTCAACTCCCCACCCCCTACAGCCCCCAAAAAAAGAAAGAAATCAAAGGATAAAAAGGAAAGACACAGTTTGGCTCCCACTGGCCTACAATAACAATAATGATCATAATCTAGAGATCGCAGGAGGTTCGTCTACCCTCCATGCCAAGTCAATTCGCTCCATTCACAACTGCGCATAATTATTCCTGGGACTGCAAAAATTACTGTCTTTTCAGTAGCAATAGAATTGTAAAAATGCTTTCAACCTCAAGCCCTTATTTATTAAAACAAAACTATTTGCTCTTTTACGGTTTGTGTTAGGTCTGGCATTTCTGTGCAGAGGGTCAATAACCCAGTCGTTCAAAAAATAGTCACAAAAGACGTATTAGCATAAGCTGTGCATTAAGACACAATTATTTATATGCCTGACATTAATGGCTCTGCGCTGTGCACTGTATCAATTCACAGATACTTTAGCAGGAAAATAACAACGCTTTGGGAGAAATTCTGCTCTCCCAAGGACAATTAGCATAACGCTAACGCTGAAACGAGAGAGCAATAAGGACCAACAGAGTAATGCTTCATCCCAGAGTCTCCAGAAGAGCGTTGCCTGTCCCCAAAGTTTATACCCATCACAGCACGCTTCCCTGTGCTAAGTACACACAGCCCGTGCCTAATGCTTCCCCAATCCTTAGATTAATGAAATACGAGTAAAGCAGTTTCAAGATGCATTATCCTCTGCCACCAGACCTCCCCGGCGCGGGTGCCCAGTGGGACCGGCCGCGCTGCCCGCAGCCAGCCACCGACTGTCCCCCGAGCCGGGGGAGCGGCCCCGGCCCCGCCGAAAGGCTGCCCTCGGTGCGGGGCACTGCCGCGACAGCAGGCGGTACCCGGGAGCAGCGCACACCTCTGGGAACTCAGCCACGCACAGGTCACAGCAGGGCGGAGCAGCATCGCGAGTTAACGGGACGGCGCCGCATCCCAGCTGGCCCCGGAGTTCAGAAACTCTCGGCAAACCCGCAGCGCCCGCAACTTGGCCGGGGCTCGAGGGCGAGTGCCATGAGAGAGACATCGCCTGTCCGGGCTGTGGGGAGCCGCGGAACAGCCCCGCAGCGCCGGGAGCGGGCTGTGCACCGGGGCTGCGCCGCCGCCTCCCTCCCGAGGGAGCCGCCGAACCCCGGGCAAACAGCCCCGAGCGACGCCGCGATGCTGCGCTGACAGGGTCGCGACACGGCAACAACGGTGTCTCCCACGGCGCCCCGTTCCCCTGCCCCGGGGGTGCGAAGGACACACCGCGCCGGCGCTCCTGCCCGCGGCGCAGCGGAGCTGCCGCGGGACTCCCCGGCTCATCCCTCAGCCCTGCCCGCCGGGATGCCAACCCTTCACCCCTCCGCCGGACCGGGCGGGCAGCTGCCGCGCCGCAGCCACCAGTTGCGCTTCCCGCTGCGGTACCTCAGCCAGGACGGGATGACAAGTCCGCCCGCTGCCGAAGCCCTCTCGCAATGCAACAAGTGCCCGCCCGGGCGCGGCGGGAGGAGGCGGCGCGGGGGCGGTCGCGGTGCCGCCTCAGCGCTCGGGGCGCCCCGGCTGCCACTCACCG
>VZUA01091269.1:5093-23107 GCA_013401035.1 Horornis vulcanius
CCCCAGGTCTGGCTCAGTGACACCCCAGGGGATGCCCCAAATCACCCCAGGTCTGGCTCAGTGACACCCCAGGGGATGCCCCAAATCACCCCAGGTCTGGCTCAGTGACACCCCAGGGGATGCCCCAAATCACCCCTTCCTTGCCAGCATTTCAGAGCAGCGTTTTTGAAGGGTTGTCCCCACTATTTTATCCCAGGCACAACAACCCACGGGTCCATCTGTAACTGTACCTCAGAATTCACCTGTCTGCCAAAAGACCTAAAAAAAACCCCAAAACACCAACCAAAAAAAAAAAAAAAATCCTGAACAACAAAGACTTAAAAGAGCAATGACTATTTTTTATCATGACTGCCATGACACTGCACACCTTTATCTAGACTTCTTCCACCAGGTCATCTCTATCTGTGTCACCCACAGGAAAATGTCAGTCCCTGCTCATGCACCATCCTGGTCCAAACAGAGCATAGTCCATCCCACATGATGGAATATTTCCTCTAGCTTTGAAAATTATAGGGAAAAAAAAACACCTGGGAGGACCATCAAGACATTTTCTATCTTTCACTCAAAGCAGGATCTCCTTTTAGGAGTTGTAATCCAGAATAATCTTAAAAACCTGGAAAGGTGGCTTGAAAAGACCACACAGAAAATCTGCTCCAGTCAGAACCTTCACCAATGGTCTTGGTGTTTCCTGCTACATTTTAAACCCATCCCTTCCTGGCGGGCATGAAGAACCCTCTCTCCCTTTACTGTACCTTCACACTCTTCAGGCATCCTCTTCTCACCTCTTTCACCCTCAGAGATCTCTCCTGCTTTCTCAGGAGCTGTTTTAGCTCTCAGGCCTCTCTTTCTTTCCTCCTGGACTTCCCCCAGGCTGTGTAATATTTTCCAGGCAGTAACAGTACAAACCCAGGCTTTGTTCATATTGCACCAGAGACCTGAACAGAGGAAGCAAAGCTGAAAGCTTTCTCACCTGCCTTGCTGATCCTTTCACACCTGACAGGACTTTTACCTCCTTGGCCATAATGTGATTGCTTTTGACTCTTTATCTCAGTTGGGCTGAGCTGTTCCTTGCTGGTTGGTCTCCATCCTTTATTATTCCTTGTACTCTTCCCTTCCAAGTGTCATCTGATTTTTCAGCCTGTTTCTTCCAGCACGGGTACTGATGTAGTTTTGGAGCTCCCTGCATTGATATAAACCATATTTTCATTAAAAGCACATCAAGTAAAATGGAGTGAATAACCCTACCTCCTACAGTCAGACTCTGTTGGCTTTTACTCTCTTTTTTCAGACTTACAAAGCCTGCCCAGCTGGTGGAGAGGGAAATTAGGCTGCTTTTGAGATTTGCTTCTGACAAGCTTGTCCTCTGGCCCCTGGGCTTATTTCATAGGTGTCATTTTCTCAGCTTCCACATGTGCAAAAGACAGATGTGCAGAAGCAACCCTCGAGGCAGCTACTGAAATAAAAACTTCAGATATCAGTCAAGCACTCCTCAGGACAGTTGTATGTGTTGGCAGGTCCCCCCTGCTCACGGTCACCCACAGCCCCTAAACCACAGGAGCCCAAAGCTCACAGAATCAGCCCTTGTGAGACACCCCAAAGCTCTGAATTTATTTTGCTCCCTTCTCCTTTCAGCTCTCACATTCCACCTGCGCCTCCTGACTTTTCCCCCCCTCTATAAATATCCCTGTGTAGCTTTTGACACTGAATCTCCCTGCCATGTGCTGGGCTGTGCAGTGCCTGAGGGACTCTGTGGACAGCCCTCCCCGGGGTGAGGAGCACAGGGAGCTGCACAAGGCAGACCTTGTCTGTTGACTTAACTCCCTAACCCAATTTTAACCACTGTCAACAAGATAGAAGGGTGGTTTCTGTTTGCACTGAGGCTTCTTTAACGCTGCTCTCTCCACACCCTAAAGTGGCATAAATGCCTCCTAAGTGCCTTAAAGTAGGTCCTTAGTGTAAATGAGAGCCGACCCCATGGTTTGCAAAAGGGCGCATCCTATAAATGACTGTGGGTTTTTGGAAGGACACCCACCCCAAGGTATGCCCGAGCTATAGATAGGCTCTGATGAGCTCAGCACGGGCTGAGGAGCAGCCAGCAGAGGGTAAAACAACCAGCAACAAGATATTTGTGCCTGAAGCAGCAAGCAGAGAGAGCCAAGCTGATCCCCAAGGATTCCCAGCCATGTGGGAATATCAGAACAGCCACCCTCACTCAGCTCCACGTGGGTTTCTCTTTCCTCTCCCCTCTGCTTTCCTTCAGCCTTCTCAGCTAAAGCAGAATCTGAACCCCACTCCAGCTGGGGAAAAAGAATTAATTTTTCTCCTGCCTGTTTTGCCCTTCCTGACCTGATTTGCACACCTGCTGTACAGGAGGAAGGCACAAGTTGCTCTCATACAAAACTTGCAATAACACCAATTTCTGGTGGAAAAACAGAGGACAGAGCCCAGGGCTGGAGCAGGAAGAGACAAAACCAGAGACAGTGTCAAAAGGTGGGAAGGTAACTCAAAGGATGGGTTAGGTTCAGCCCTAAATTTTGAGTGCTATGCTGTTTTGCTCTCTAGGCCAACCAGGACCTAAATTTTACCACAAAATTCACAGAATGGATTTAGTTGGAAGGGAACTTAAACATCATCCAGTTCCAAATCACAGAGTGGAGCATTTTGTAGCACCAACAAATAGGATATCAAACAAATGTTGCCATTAATAGGATACTCTAGGCAGCCTCACAATAACCATTAGCCTGAATTCCCCTCCCTGCTTACCTTTAAGCTCTGCTTAGGAAAATCTTCCCAAATATTTCCAGCGAAGGAGGTATTTTTGCAGCAGTGAGAATGGGGGAATGAAAGCACAAAGAAAATTCAAATGGTCAGTTTGGAATTGCAGAGCATGCAGGAGCCATGAAACTTCCCTTCAACAGAAATCACTGGCAGGGCAATAATGACATTATCTCATCAGTCCTGGGCTGGGATGTAGGGGGAAATACTCTTCAACCATAACTGCATCAACTCAGCCCTAAAATAAAGCAAACATCTCTGGATTCAACATTAATCCTCTTGCATAGATAAAGAAAAAAATGCAAATTTCACAGCCTGGTCCATCAGGACCCCAGCCCATGTTTTTGGTCAAAACCCAGCTGGTGCTGGTCTGGAGGATGAGTTATGAACCTCCCTGAGTAGCTCCTTTAACCAAAGAGGGTTGGATTACCAGGAAAAATCTGATTTGATTTGTGGTGCTGTCAGCAAGGATGAGCCTGGAGAAAATTTCAAAGGGAATTAGAAAAGCTGAATACTTTTCCTTTCAAAAAATGAGGCTGCAATTCACAGCAGCCTGCTCAGGTGGGAGGAGCAGTTCACCTCACTTGTTTTTTGCAGCACTAAATCATTAAACACTATTTCCAACCCATTAATCTAAATCAGCCCTTAGGGTGCAGGGATCCACAGGCAGGCAGTGATTTTCCCTTTTGTTTCACTAAGGATACCTCTTATTTTTGATGGGGTAAAGACTGAGTTTTAATGCCTGGGTATTGGGGAGTTTGTTTGTTTGTTTGTTTGTGGAACAGGCTTTGCACATCCCAATCTCATTTGGAGTCTCCAGGGGACACTCAAGTCCCCAGGATTAATCCCAAATAGCTCTAGACACAAACCCAGCTCTGGCTGAGCATTAAAGACAAAGGAAATATTCATTCCAGGAAGGTTTTATTTCACAAATAATTCAGAAATCAAAAGAAAATGGAAGGCTAGGGAGGAAAAGATATTTTACAATTCTGTATTTAGAACAACAAAAAAAATTTATAAACAACCACGGCCCCTTGGAAAACATGCAAAGGCAAACAAAAATTTACAAGTAACTTTTATACATAGGAAGTAAAATACACCATTTTTCATAGANTCTATGAACTGGCCCTAAATATTTAGACTGCACAAGTGACCAACTGGAGCCTCCTCAACCAGCTGTTGGCTGAAAGTTTTAAAAAGAAGGAACGAGTGGAGCCAAGGCCCCACCAGCACAGGCTCTGGATTTTCACCCTGCTTGTGTTTCCTGGAGATTTGGCCGAGCCAGATGTTGTGCACTGACCATGCCAAAGCCTCCAAATCCCAAATTATTGGGAAAGAACAACCAGGGCAGTATCAGCTTTGGCTGCACCTGGATGCTTCAGGTGCCTACAGGTGTGCTGAGCTGGGGCTGAGGAGGAGCAGGCCTGGTGAGATACAGATGTGATGCATCTTTAAGCTGCACTGAAATATAGCAGGCTGAGAAATGTCATGGTATCAGAAATAAAATCTGTCAATATTTGGCTGAAAACAGGTACTGTCCCACCTATGTATGAATAGCTAGCACACATGATTGCAAGTCATTGATAGGTCATGACTGCCTTGGAGGGCCTGATGGCCCCTAATTCTGGTGGAGGTATGTTTAAGTTAATAGCACCCAGGACCTCGAAAAATATTTGTGTAGTAAAGTCACAATTTCTCTTTTGTACAACAAATACAAAAATAAACAGATACAGACTTAAATTAACATCGGTTTCTAAAAATCCAAACCAGTTGGCTGAAGATAAAAATACGCAATTGTAACTTGAATTAAGCATTTTAGGATATTTCTGTTGGAATAATAACCCTTCCCCTGTCCCTTTCCATCACCTAGGTACATCCCCAGCTGTTTGGATTTTTATGTGCTCACAGTAATCCCCTGGGTTTTACTCCAAGAGCCCTCACCTTCCTTTCCATCGCCTTCCATCCGTAATTTTCATGGATCCTACACCAGAGTCGAGGTGTTTTATGTGCTCTTGCAGTCCCCATGAAGCTGACTGCACCCCTCACTCTCTCCAATTCAATTCCCAGCCCCTTTGGCCCGGGGTGTCCCAGATTCTTGCAGTGTTGGATGGGCTTGAACCAGACCGTGCACACCCCGAGGCTTCACAGCGGGCAGAAACAGGGAAGCTTTTCCTCACTGCCAACATCTCAAATGCTCCCAACCAGCAGCTTTTCTAGGATATGTTCCAGCTGTTTTTAACATCAATTGACTTAGTAAGAGAAAGAAATAGTTTGGTTTTCCTATCTAAAGTCAATACTGTACACCTTGGACGACAATACTACATAAACAAGGATGACACCAAGAGTCACTTCTCTCTATCCACCCCAAAAGTAGCTTTTCTGTGCAGTATTTTTGGAGACAGTGCAAAGCAGCTCCAGTTTCAGGTTCTACAAAAAGTTTCTTTCCAAATTCAGATTTTATGGAGAAATAAATCCTAGTAGTGGGCTAAACTAAGGGATAAATGTCATTTAAATGTCATTTCCTTGCTGATTTCATGGTGTTTACAGAATTAAAGAAGCGTTTAATAATATAAATGCTTTCGGTCTGTGTTTTGAAAGAGCTTGATGAGATGGCTCTTATATCTGTCTAGATTAAACCAAACATGTTCTGGGCATAAGAGCAGCTGTGAAACACCTGCCAAAGAGAGGGAAATACTTTTCCCATTTGTTATCCAATATTACAATTCTGTTATTGAGCAGAAGGACTGCACATTTACAAGAACTGAAGAACCACTGTCGACTTTGTCTTTTCATGACTGATGAAGTCACTGGATGTGTGTATATCAAAACCCACCAGATTTGTGTTTAGACCAATCATAAAAATTAATTTCCAATATGCAGCAGAGAATATTCCTCTGCCTTAAAAAAGCAGCTCATGCTGAGCCCTTCTCTTGGCTTTGGAAATGCATTTGTGTGCACGTCAAGACAAAAATATCAAAATGTGGAATAACATCATTACAACACCTTAATGGGTTTTGCCAGTCCCACCATCCTGGATACCAAATGCTCACGGGTACAGCATTTGCACTGAAGGTGGGGATCTGCTGGCTTCACAAATTGGACAGGAAAAATTAATCTACTCCAATTTATGCTGCATCTTTAAAGTCTCAGAACTGCACACGCCACAAGGAGCTTCACAAAGGGAAAGTGAACCTGCTTCCTACAGATGCAACCATTCCTAGCAGAAATAAGATTAATTTTATCACTACCTAACTACTATAAAACAACCAGCACTGCTGTATAAACCAATACACTGCATTTAACTGAAGTTATGGCGTGGAGTATAGGATGAGATGTGCCAGCACAGGAGCCCCGATTCTCTGACTGCTCAGAGGTTGTCAGAGATTTGCAAAATACCTGGGAGTGTTTGACCAGCAAACACTAAACCTGCTCTTTGGATTACTTGGTGGCCTCATTTTCTGCAGTGAGGATCTCTGCCACCATTTTACACCCTGCTCCAGGCCCACAAAAACCTCAATTTTGGCAAGAACATCCGCAAACCCCATCTTTCGAGGTACCCAGCAGCCTCACACAGCAGTGCTGCTGCACGCCACCTCAGAGGGAAAACACCACTTTTTATCCTCTTTTGCACAAAAGAACCATCCAACATACATAAAAGCACTCTGTCAAAGCCCATCCTCTCCCCAAAACGATGCAATTTTTCAAGGAGTTTCTCATTTCAAAGCGTCCAGAGCCTGGACAGCCGCTCACTCCCGAGTCTGCTCATCCTCACACCCATCCCAGGAGAAGCTTCCCACCCTAAAAACACCAGCCAGGCCCAGGCTGAGATCCCTGAATCTGCTGCAGGCGGAGCCACCGCCGTCCTGTGTAGCAACACCTCTGGTAAAATGAAACTTAGAACAGTTTATGGTCGCTGAATGCCCCTAGAGAAACAAAAAAACACGAGACAAAAAGATACAACGCTGCACGGGTGCGATGAGATGCCAACAGCTGAGTCAGAACCTGGGGTCTTTTCTTGGAGGGTTTTTTTTTTTTCCCCCCCCTTTTCTTTTGGAATTCCCTGAAGGAGGTCGGCAAGGAGGGTACGGGCAGAGCTGATGCCGTTCAGAGGAGCTTTGGTGTCTCTGGAGATCAACAGAGAGCTCTCCCAAAGAAACCTGCACCTTCCCTGGGGCTTTACTGCTTCACAGCAAAGATTCGGAAAGCGTTCCCATCTGAAGGATTCTTCAGGCTGGAGACAAAGGAAAGAGGAAAAGAAAAACGTGGAATGAAACAAATGAAGACACTGCAGAACCCAAACAGGCAACTTGGAATTTCTCCTCTCTTTTTCCTACCAGGAGAAAGACAAAGGATGAAAAAGAAGTGGCACAAATCCATGGTTTCACCTTTTCAATCCAAATTTGCAGTGCTAATGCCAGGAAAAGCAGCTGGAAGACAACAAATTCTCCTACTGCCCTAGCTTTTATCCAAGGAACACTGTGCTCCCTTGTGCAGAGATTCAGGCATAAAGAGGAATATGTTTTCCTAAAAAAATCAGTTGTCAAAGAGCCTGGCAGGTTCCCAGGGCCTGTCTGGCTTGGCAGACAGTGCTGGCAGTGGGAATGGCCAGATCAGCTCACGTTAAATGACAATAAATATGGATATTCATTTTCAACCTGCAGAGGAGTCCCCAGATGCTCTGACTGCAAGCTGCTTGGGGTGCTGTGTGCATGGGGAAAGGGGGTGTTTTTTTATTCNCAGGTTCCCAGGGCCTGTCTGGCTTGGCAGACAGTGCTGGCAGTGGGAATGGCCAGATCAGCTCACGTTAAATGACAATAAATATGGATATTCATTTTCAACCTGCAGAGGAGTCCCCAGATGCTCTGACTGCAAGCTGCTTGGGGTGCTGTGTGCATGGGGAAAGGGGGTGTTTTTTTATTCACAGTCCTACCACACTGAAAAACCCAGGAGAAACACAAAATTTCATATTCCCACAAAATAAACATTGCAACAAGGGTAAGGACCCCGTAAATCCTCAAGGCAATCTTTTCCCATACCTGTTTGGGTGTGTATCTTTACCCAAGGTTATTTCCAGTGTCCTAAAGGGTAAGGGCTCACCTCAGGCTTGGAAAAGCTGCTTCACTGTCTGGTGCATCTCCTAAAGCGAAGCTGCTCCTTATTGCTGAGTGTAAATAACCCTTTCCAAATCCTCATCCCTGCTGTGAGGAGGGCTCTGGTTTCCCTCATCTCTCACACCAGCACTGGCTGCTCACCTTGCACATCCCTGAGAGTGGTGGGATTTATTCTTAGCTAGAGAGCAGTTTTCCATTCCATTTCCATCATTTCCACTGAAAAGTTGTCTTTTAGTATAAAAGATCAGTGAATGCAAGTCTGAGATAGGAAAAAAAAAAAAAAATCAAAGGAATTTCATCTAAAGGTTTTTCACGTAAATCCAATTTATCAAATTGGAAAATGCTGACCCTGGTAATCTATATTAAAACCCCCATATGTAACAGCTATAGCTTTCCTGTCCTAGTCTGGTTTTATTTCTCTAAAGCATTCTGGGATATCTATTGTTAGAATAAAACCAGCAAACTTGATAGAATTTCTTATGGTCTTTATAAAAGAAGAACTGCAGAGAGCTGGCAGTGACCAAACCCCCCCAGCTATGGGAAATCCTGTACCTGAGAAGATAGCCCTGAGAAATCAGTGCCATCACACCAATATCTGAAAAAAAATACCTAACAGATTGAAAGTGAAGCCTCCAATTAGAAAGGACTGGATGAGCTGTGGCTGGATTGTTGTGATGATGAGGAGGTGCAGGATTTTGGAAGCACAGATTTGCAATTGGTCACTGAAACCAGCCCAAGAGAAACTACAAAAAAACCCCTACAAAGGTGGAAAATTCATCTTCAGAAAGTGTTTGATCATGTCTCAAGAGGTTAATTTACTCATGCTTCTTTGAAAGAGAATAAAGAACATGAATCACCAAATGCAAATGAATCCCACAGCCCAGAACTGAATGGAAACCCAAATTACAAAACCCAAACCATAACCCGGGCTGAGAACTGAAAATACCTGTGCTCACCTCATACAGCAAAACACATTAATGTGGACTTGTGCTGTTAGAAAATCTAACAAGGCTCAACAACACCTCCCACCTTCCACAGCAGCCTGAGCTGGCTGGGGGAAGCTGAGAGCAGGACACCACGCTCCATTTGTTTGGGTGCCACAACTCACAGTGACACTGGGAGGTCACATCCTTCCAGGCCACCAGGCTGTCAGCTGATACCTGCTGACTCTCACAGGCAGCTGAAGCTGCTGTGGAGAAGAAGAGGAAGGAACAAAGGGAAGAAATCTCACCTCTCTGACTGCACGCCGTTCTTTAAGGAGCCAACGTAGGTTTTCTTCTTTTCCACAGGCATCACGTCCACAAAGCCGCCTCTCTCATCTGAAATGACCCCTGCGTGCACTGCAGTTTTGCAGATACTGGAGCTCTGAAAGAGATTTAATTGCTTTGACTTGTACACTGTCTATATTTTATGTATGAAGATTTATAAATTCTGTAAATGCCAAGATAAACAGGGAATAGAAAAAGAAACAGTTATGAAACTATTTTGTCCCTCTTTTGGACAAACTAGGGACTAGGTCTTGCAGGTTTGCCATAATCCCTGTGTGAAAGAAGATCCATCACCACTGCAGAGGACAAGCAGATTTTCCATCATTCTGAGGTGGAGCTGCACCTCTGAGATCATCATAGAATCATGGGATGGATTGGGTTGGAAAGGACCTTAAACCTCATCCACCCCTGCCATGGGCAGAGACACCTCCCATTATTCCAGATTCCTCCAAGCCCTGTCCAGCCTGGCGTTGAACACTTCCAGGGATCCAGGGGCAGCCCCAGCTTCTCTGGGCACCTGTGCCAGGGCCTCAGCACCCTCACAGGGAACAATCCCTTCCCAATGTCCACTCTAAACCCACACTTCTTCATCTTATCCAGAGCCAAGACTGAACTGAGGACAACATTTCAGGCAGTGCGTGGTTTTTCTAAACCTCTGAGGTTAAACTCTGTGCTACTGACCTCAGCTGCTTGAAAAGGAAATGCTTCTCCTGAATTAAGGTAAGTGACCACCAATTATCTGGGACAGCTCACATCCTTCTTTCCAGGAAAGACAGAAGGGCTGCCCCATTGACTGGTGTAGGTTTTGGATGGGCACCACCCCATAAAACAGCAGCAAATGTGGAGGGAGATTACACTTCTGGAAAGACTGAGGTTTCTCTATTGCACATGCAGATGTGCAGAGTCAGAAGAGCTGGAGGAACACAAACCAGTAATGATGACTAAGCCCCCAAAGCATCCAGGAAAAGGGAGCAAAAGCAGACAAGGCTGAGGGATAGTGCATCAGCTCTCTGCAGGGTTTACATGCAGCACGCTGCAAGAACAGAAAGGAAAAAAACAACTTTGCACAGAGAACTGCAGCAGGTGAAAATCCCAAGCCCAGAAATGCCCTGATTGCTAAAAATCCAAGTACCACAAAACCAGTGCCAAGTACAACAGTTCCCTTTGCATAGGTACAACACGGCCCATGCTGCTTCCCTCTCACAGCCATATATGGCAGCTTTGCCTTGTCCCCTATGTATTTATCACTTTGGATGGCCTATCTCTAGGCAGCCCTTGGAGTTTTGAGTGCCAGTTTTTGGTATTTTGCTTCTATTTATGGTCAAGGGAGAAGGGAATGCTGTGTTTGGAAGATATGCAGTGAATTTGCCCTAATACGTGGTGGGAAATCTATAAATCTAAAACTGGCTCGTAAAATTAAACTCTCCTGGATCAATTTGCAACACTCTCCACTGGGAGACATCCTGAACAATGTTCTTTTCAAAGCATTCCTGATTTTTTTTTTCCAGGACTTGCTGTTCTGCTGCTCACTCAAAGCTCTGACCAACAGACTCACCCCAAACCTCCCCTTATCACTCTGTTGGATTGCAGCCCTCCCATGTCCCAGGCCAGGCTGTGCTTTGATGAAATGATTGCAGAAGATGAGATATTACAAGAAAAAGGCTTTCCCTTCCTGGCTCAGGAGTACAGCAGTGTGGACAATGCAACATTTTTCCATGGTGAAGTCCCTTGGGATGCTTTGAGACCAATTCCTGATGAAATGAGCCCGGGGCACACACCATAGAATGACAACACACTTTGTAGTGGGTCATTAACAATATTCTCTGACTATGAGCTTAATCACCCAGAATTTCCTCACTAGTGTGACTGGTTTAATCATTGAGTTCATATCTCCTGAGAGCTTGGTCATTAATATCTCCTGAGAGCTGACTCCCAGTTCGGTTTGCTGTGTTGACACATTCCTTTCTCTTTGCAGGCCATCCATCCATCCATCCATCCATTCCTCCATCCCTCCATCCATCCATCCATCCATCCCTCCATCCTCCTCCAAGCAATCACTGCACAACTGTGGATAAAACCTCATCTCCAAAGTGGGGAAGTTGTTCTCTTTCCTGGCTCCACAGGGCACCTGGGCAGGGATGGGGATGGGTTTCCCCTGCAGGATTGTGTCACACCAGGAGCCAGGCAGAGTGACAAATGACAGAGTCTCATGGAACTCCAAAGCTCTTTTACAACCTTCATAGAGACCCCTGGCTGCTCCCACAGCTCCAGCAGCAAGGCCAGGTTGGACAGGGCTTGGAGCAATCTTGTCTGTGGAAAGTGTCCCTGCCCATGGCAGGGGGTGGAAATGGATGGGCTTTGAAGTCCCTTCCAACCCAAACCATTCCATGGTTCTATTTTCATCCCAGAACCAGGCCTGTCCATTTTTACCATTGCATATTTCTTGCATTTTATTCATTTACCCCAAAATTCAAGTCTCCTCTATGTCCCTGTTCCACAGTCTTACTGCTTTCCCAATGAACAATTCCCAGAACTGCTTTTTAAAGTGAAATGCAGACTGGAAATGGGGCTAAGTGCTTAATTTTGTCTTAGATAGCTCATTTAAGAAGACTCAGTTGGAGCCCAAGTGCTCCCAGGGCCATGAGGGTGCCACACCAGAAATGCAGTTGGCTTCCCAAAGCCCTCCCAGAAGACCAGCACTTGTCTCATCCAGCTCATTGCCTGCCTTAATTATTCCTCAGCAGTGGGCTTGGGTTAATTCCCAGCCTCCTGCACAGGCCTTTCTCCCTGGAAAAAGCTTTGCCATATTCTCCTTGTGTGGTGTGGTTATTTCTCTTTTTCACTTCCCACTCTGAGCATTCCCAGCATCCTCACCTCTCTCTGCAGCACCATTCAGAGTCACCACAACTCCTCAAAGCTGGTTTCACCTGCTTTGCCACCAACCTCAAAGCTTTCCTGGCACCCCCACATCACCCTGCTAGCACACTACTCCACCAAAAGGTTAACCAAACCCTCGAGGAAGTGGCCAAATACTTTTTTGTCATTATTATTGCTTTTTGTTTTTCTCCCAAGCCACCATCCATGCCCCTGTTTATGAAACAATACCCAGGAGGGACGGTAGGAAATGGGTTCATTAAAGGACACTAATCCTTTTGCGTCAGTGCAGTGCCAGCCTGGGATGCTGCTCCTCACCTAATTCCTTTGTAATCACAGGCCCTGTTCGGGGCTGATCTGAGGGAGGTTTGTCCTCTGTAAAAAAGAGAGAAAACTATTTCCCATTTCCTGCAGGTGGGAGCATGCAGGAGGCAGGTACTGCAGGGAGGCAGCTGCTCCGTGGGTTTGCCTGTGAGCTAGTGCAGGATAACCTGTTTGTGCAGCTCTACCTTCAAAAAAAAATTGGTCTTGAGCAAAATTAAAAATAGTGTGGTTTTTTTTTTTTTAATTTGCTTTCAAAATTGCTTCTCCAAATTACTGTATGGTTCCTGCAGGATGGATTTTCTCAGCAGTCTGCAAAGCTGCAGGGTGACCCAAAGCTGAGGGTCCACAATCTGCTGACTGCTTCCCCCAGGCTCTCAAAAGCCACGACCCTACAGGCTACAGGCCAGCCAGGGAGCTGGCATTCCTGAGCACAGCCCTGATGGAAAAAAGAAAATGAGGAAAAAAACCCAAAATAACCAGGCACCCACGACTGGAAAAACATTGAGGCCCAGTTTTTAGAGGCCTAATATTAAGAGATTTCAAGAAAATGACTGTCTAGTTTTAGCATCAAGTCTCTGCTCATCCCCGTGAGCAGAGCTCAGAAAAACAAACCCATAAAACCAGCTCACACACTTTCTTTCCACTTCTCTGAGCTCTGTCCTGGCTGCTCAGAAACTGTTCATCTCCCAGAAAGGGAAGAGAGATCTTTTTCTGTCAACTCTATAGTGTGATAGGACGGAATAAAAACCCCTTGGTGCTCATCCGTAAATCCCAAAATGCTTTACACAGGTAAACAAGTGCAACCATGGTTTCACAGCTGGAGCCCAAAGGCTTGGGGAGGTTAAGGGACGTGACCAAACCTCAAGGAAGGAGTCAGTGCTGGAGGGCACAAGGGCTCACCAAACCCAGTGGCCACAACCCAAGGAATTGTGGAGCGACACACCCGAGTCCTTCAGAGCAGAAGGGCTCCCCAAGCCTGCTGAGCCCATCTTTCAGCCCCATTTGCCCATCCCCACATGGAATGACCACGAGAGAGCGTGGATTTCTCCCCTGAGCCCCAGTGTGACCCCAGCTCTGGGACAGGACACGCAGGGAGAGGTTTGTACTCACATCCGCGTAAACGTTGGTGCCGAACACCGGTGCCCAGTACGACGGCTCGTCCTTGCAGTGGGCCGGGCAATAAATCCTAGAAAACAATGTATGCAGATTTATTCTCCATAGCACTGCTGGGCAGGAAGGCCAGCTGCATTCCTGGGAGATTTCGAGTGCCTGCATCTGGTCTGCAGGTGGCAACAGTGAATTTGATTATTCGCTCCCCTCAGATGACATTTGGTTGTGGCTGTAGAGCTGCAAATGGAGGGATTTGGACCACTACAAGAGGGATTGGTCTTTTATGGCCCTCTCAAGAAGGAGTAGCTGTATTTTTGCTCAGTTCTGTGCTCTTAAATCTCTGCATGTGTTTGTGCCCCCTGTCCTGTCCCTTAATCCTGCACGGTTTCCAGAACAAACTCCTTCCATGTTTTAAGGTGGAAAGGAAAACCACATCCAAACCCCAGCAAATGCAGAAGCAAAAAGACCAAGAGTGTGCAGTTATGAGAGAGTGCTGGGACAGGATTGTGCAGCCTGGCTGAGACTTGAAGCCATCCAAAAACACAAAGTGAATTTTCTACAGCCATGCCAAGAAAAGCATGGTGGCAGGAGGAAACACCCCATTCCCAACCCCCTCCTCCAGTTCAGCCACTGTGATCAGCTCTTCTCCCACCAGCCCTCAAATCCAGGGCCCTCAGCACCTCTGTTGAGCTGCCCCTCCTTAGGACAGAGGGTTTTGACCAAGCAGAGTTGTGTTACCTTGGGCAGTGGCTGGCTGGCTTTTTGAAGTGGCACAGTTCAGCTACTGTGGTGTAACAATCCAGCGTCTGTGCTGCCAAGATAAATGTGGAAAGGCAAATTATTAGACCCAAAAGCTCAGGCTTGCTGCAGAAAACACAAATCAGAGCCACAGAATGCTTTTGGTGAGACCCTTGTCCAGCTGAGAGCACCAGGAGGAAAGCTGCTCCAGCAGCAGGATCCCAGGACAGGGCTGAGCAGCTCTCCAGCTGGGATCCTACAACCACACGTGGCCTTAAAAAGGTCACAGCTTTCAAAAGAGACAAGCAGCTGACCCACACACAACACCTGAACTGCTTACAGCTCCAGAGGTGGAGCCCAAATATCCTGACACCTACAGTTGTCCCTGAAAGGGGCTCAGGTGGATGTAATCAAAAGGATGACTCTGAGGTGGAGGATTTTTTCAAAGATACTCAAAAAGTGGGAATTGTTTAAAAAGTAGAGCAGTGTTTGTTTATATGCCCATCAGAAATGTGATCACTCACTGTTAAAAACTAATTTCACATGTATTGTGCTTTTCATTACATCACTGCACTAGGACATTAGACATTTTTTTTCATTTTTTTTAAGTGTTGACACTTGGCTGAGGTTTTTAAAGATGGATGGTCCGACTTCCATCCCTTTTCTATCAGCAGCTGAAGTCTGGACCCCACCATGATCCATCAGCAGCAGATGCTGCTGGAATTGGCTCATTATCACCTATTGCTCTACCTCCCTCTTAGATGTCCCCAGGAAAATGAGGTTTTGGAAGTGGAGGAATTGCCCAAGGTGGGTGCATATTCTCTCTAAAGTTCCAGATCACCCTGGACCACCACTCCAGGGTTTGGTTGTGGCACAAAAACGTTTGACACAACCACTGAAAATGAAAAAGAGCCCTGAAAGGAATGATGTTTTCAAGTATCCCATAAAACCCCAGCAACAATATTTTCTCCCCTCAACTTTTAAAACTTACTTGTGACTTTGGAAACCATGAATGCATTTGAAGGTTTACTTTTCCTGTAAAACAAGCAAACAAACAAACAAAAAATTATTAAAAAAAAATAAGCAGAGTAGAATTACTTGTATCACTGTGTCTACATGAGAGCAAGAAAGATGACTGAACATCTGCTTGTATTTAAGGCAAACACCAACAATTTTGGGTGCAGGCAGTACCTGAATGACTCCACACCGTTCCTGGTGGACTTCACAAAGGCAGGAGTCCTCCCTTTCCTGGTGATATCCACCAGCCCTCCTTTGTTGTCCAGGATCCCATAATGGATTGCAGCACGGCATATGCTGGAGGACTGACAGGAGATAAAGAGATGTGTGTGAAATAAATCAAATAAATCTCGTTCAGGGAGCAAGGCCGCCCAACCGCTACGTGAAAAACGGAGAAGAAATGAAACCACCACCAAAGCACCAAGTGGAAAACAAGCTGAGTACACTCCTCTGGAATCTGGTTGTTAAATCTTCCTCTCCCAACACAGCCTGATTTTTTTATTACTATTATTTTAAGCACTGCCCGGTTGAATGGCAATTTTTTGTTGTATTTTTTTTTTTTTAAATAACAAAACCATACATTTAAATACAATTTAGAGGAAAAACAGCGTTGGAAGTGAGCGACCAGTCTGAAATATTTCCAGTTCTCAATGAAATATTCAAACCCAAAATATTTCTGCTGACGCCACTTGGAGGGGTTGGGTGTCTGCAATCACAGAAGTTGCAGGGCAAAAACACATCAAGGGTGATGCAGTCACACACCAACGGTTGGAATAAGGGAAAAAAAACCCTGATTTTACCAAAAAAACACTCTTATCTTCCAACTTCCTTCACCCCAAAAGTAGTTTTGATGGGAAAATGGTGCCATGCTTTATTTATAAATTATCTTACTAATTTAAGATCAAGCAAACCAGCCCAAAACATTGTTTAGTTACAAAATTTAAGAGGGTTTTTTTTTATACAAAGTTTCTGTTCAGAAGAGAGCTGCCCACATGAACAAAAAAGATCTTTGTAGGAGCTGCCTATTGATGCTCATCCCTCACTTTCCATGGGTGTCCACATCAGGGACAATTCCTGACAAAAATCACTCTGGAACCACTCTGCCTTCCCCTTTTTTCAACAGCAAGAGGAGGAAAACACAGATAATCTTTATTAGCACCATTTTACAGCGCCGCAACCGGAGGATACGAAAAATCCAAATGACACCAGAATGGCTGGCATTTCCCATTTCTGTCATTACCACTGCCTCCCACAAATGACATCCAGCAGCTATTAAAAGGTACTTACACTTTCGTAATAAAATGTTCCAAAGATCTTTCCCTTACTGTACAAGCAGCCAGCTGGGCACAAATACCTAGGAAAGATATATATCTTTGAGGGTGGCGAAAAACAATTCAAGAAAAACAGACTTTGACTCTGTTTCATTTAATAGCCATTCCATTCATTTCACGTAGCTCTCCTGTTTTAAAAACAAGATTGCAAAATAGCTACTTTTTAAAACAGTCGCTCCACCCTCCTTAAGAGCCCGACCAATGTTTAGGTTCTGTGGATTTGGTTTTTCTCCAAGTGATAAACTGTCCTGTTCTCTGCAGAAACCTGAACCAGAAGTTCTCGAGTGGCTGGGAGGGGACGAGCCATGAATTATTGGTCTGCCTTGGACAGCAGTGGAATGCATGAAAAAGGCTCGAAAAATGACTCTGCCTAAATTTATTAAATTATTTTTTGGATGTTTGAAACTGTGGGTCATCATGGTTGAATGAATCAATCAAATCACCTTATTGCCAGGCTTGGCTGGAGGCTTGAATTAAGAGAAATTTGGGGATTTTTTCTTTTTTTTGGTGGGTTTTGGGGGTTTTCCTAAAGAGATCTACCTAGAGAGTCACAAAAAAATACATAGTGCAACCAATCCTATGTTTGCAAGAACTGAGTAATATGTAGCAAAAAAATGTAAATATTTATTAAATATTTATTAAAAATATTTTGTAATAAAAAGCAAACATTTATTTACATTTTTCCCCTCAGCACTCCAAGAATTGTCAACAAAACTCTACCTGTTGCACGTTGAGCCTCTGCACTTGTCTCTCATCTTGGTTTCACAGGTAATGACTTGTGCTGGGAGAAAAAAAAAAATCCAATAAATACATTTTTTTTTTAAAAAGGAAATTGCTCAGCCTGCTCCTTGGCTACAGAAATGAGCAACCTCCACACATCTTTCCTGGAGGTCTTTGGTGCAGCAAGATAAAATCTGATTTTATCCAGCCTGGAGCTGTCGGTGCCTCTTTAGCCCTTCACCTGAGACAGGTGTCTTTGGAATATTAGCAAGGAAGATGCAGCTGACAGCTGAAGGCTTTGATTTACAGCCCGAGGTCTGCAGTCGGAGCTCTCATTCTCCTTTTAATTACAGACTCTCCAGATGCTGGCAGATAAACTTGAAAAGGACCTGCTGGCTTGCCACACCTTGTTTTCTCAATCAGTGTCTTTTAATTAACGGCAGTTAGAAAACAACTCGGGAAGTACCAGCTTATGACTTCAGAATGACTTCAGAAATATTCCCAAGCAAGAAATAAAGAGGAAACAAGCTACTAACCCCAGAAAAGTTGTGAAGAAGGGTTAGTGCTGGGTGCAGTTCTTTAAAGGAGAAATAAAACCAGTATTTCCTGAATTTGTTGCTGATCTAGGGGATTTTTTGGTCCATTGATGTTTTATTGAGGTAAGGAGGACATGGACTGCTGGAGGCAGGCAGGGGATGTCACAGGGATGCTCTGAGAGATGGAGCCCCTCTGCTCTGGGGCCAGGC
>VZUA01091274.1:4865-15985 GCA_013401035.1 Horornis vulcanius
TGTAAGTTCCAAACCTATCAAATCAAAAATAAAGCATTGCCCAGCAAAACCCTCTATTAAGGGGGCACTCCCAACCTAAAACTTCAAGTGTGCCTTGTGGTTTTGTGTTTTGCTTTCTTTTGTTGCTTTGTTTTTTTGTTTTTTTTTAATTGTTTACCTGTCTTTCCAGAGTGAATCGTCTGATCATCTTTTCCTCAGGAGTTATTTTGGTATTATATTCACCGAAACGTTTATCTTTAAACACATTTGTCTTTTCTCTTTCTTTATATTCTTTCAGTAATGTTTGATTGCGCTAGAAGGAAAAAGACAAAAGGACTTAACAGAGTCACTACTTCCAAAATCAATGTAAAAAAGACTCCATGGTATCCTGTCAACATAATCATATTGCCATCATATAATAAATAACAATTTACCACAATGCAATGAAAGAGAAGGAAAAATTAACATGAAAAAAGATGGGAAGCTCATACAATACATTCAGATCAAGTTCTCTTATAAGCACCCATGTGAAGATAGAACGTTACACTGTACCTCACTTTTATTTTATCACATACAAAACCTGTGCATTTACACTGAAGAATTCTGATATGTCTCAAGATTAGTAAACTAAGAATAACATATTAAAGAAAGCAAAAAAAGCCTCTTTTAAGTTTTTAAACATGTATTGGAAAACTATCTACCACCTGGTAAAACCCACCTGAGCACAAGGCATAGTTCTGTTCTTGTTCTTCCTTCATACAGCTGCTTTGTTTTGTCTTCACAAGTGTCCTTGTTTGTTTTTGAAGATGAGACAGACTATTTTGATCTGCTCCTTAATGGACATTTGATTGTNGATAAGGAATCTGATGATTACTTCACCTGCCCATCTTTGCCTCCTCTCCCATAATTCTGCAAAGCCCAGTAGGTTAAGCAGCCTGGGATGTCACCCACAGCTTGTCCCTGCCATGAGAAACATTAAGTATCAGGGACAGTGTTACCAAGTTAGATTAACAAATAAATCAAGTACAGACTGAAGAGTAGCATAAGATTGTCTCTATAAAAGAGAGGCCTAGGCCCAGTCACCCCCTATTATCTAAGGTGTGCAGTCGTCTCAGCATTTCATGTATTTCTTAAGGCCTGATGCAACCAGGAGTGACTGCAGATCTCCTGGCTTCTGCCAAAACAGCCTCTGAAATCCAGCCAACAGGAAAAAGAAGGATGTACTTTAACTAGATGAGCTAACCAGGCGGGTTTTAGCAGCAGCCAAGAGCAGACTTCAAAGGTTATTCCCTAATTATTTGAAGGTCTCACAGGCAACTCTTACCTCAGGCATTTGACCATAGTATACTCATTTTATATTCGTGTAAATGTGCTATGTGTGTTGGCATTTTTTGTCTTTTACAAGTGTGGTGAAGACTAATTTGTTTAAGAAATCCTTTTGTAAACTGGGGGGATTCTGTAAGTTGTCTGATCCTGTAAAGCAGACAGCAGGAATGTCAAGATCCAGAGCATTATCTTTACACCTCTAATTAAGACATCATGTCATCAGTAAACACTTGTCACTCTCTTCTTGTTCACTCCCCTCTTGTTCCTTTAATTTTGCTCATTTTTAGACATTGTGGAGTTTGTACACTGTTGCTATTCACTGTTGCTATTGATACCTTTTATAGGAAAGGTATCAATAAAAGCAGACTTGCCTCAAAGACACATGAGAACCTTGAGCCACCAAAGATGCAGTGAGAAATCATGTCACCTTGACCTAGTATGCGAAACTGCAGACAGAACATAAAGGACAGCTGAGGATTATTTAAGTTTGAAAAGCTACTACTATTCCTACCCACACACAATTCATCCCATGCAATGGTGTAATGGCTTGGAGGAACAGGTGAACTGCTTAACTATATGCAGAAATGAACTGCTAGTAAACTCTTACCAGCGATGTTTGCATTGGAGCCATCATTGTCCAACCTTAGTTCAGATTCCTTACGGTGAATTAATGGCATACAGTACATTTTTCTCTTATTTACACAGAGCCCAGCAATAGGCAGCTTCTCTGATTTGATATTGCTATTCAGTAAAACAGAAGCCCTGCATGACAAAACAACAGTAAATAAGGGAAGGCTTAATGGAAAAATGAAACAAAGGAGCAACTTGCATTAGCAAGATGTGCCATGTCTGGGTGAAGTCAGGTTTCAGAGGATTGCCAAGGGTATTGCAAACCTCTTTGCTTTAATGGATTGAATGAAGAGACATTCACCTGAGACTAGCATATTATTTAAAATCAAATATAGACCATCTTGTACTTGAAAAGGAAAGCACTCAGGAAAGATGCTGTAAACAATGTTCCCTCTTTTTCTGACTGCCCTTACACATTTTTAAGAAGGCAAACAAAGTAGTATGACTATGACTCTAAACAAACTCTGGGAAAACAAGTCTGAAGCTTAGACTTCCTATATATTACACTTGTCAAGTGGTGGCACTTGAAAGGGCAGAGCATCAATCAAGCACAGGACACATGCGGCTTGTGTCTTCATAAATGCTGGTTTAGAGAAGCATTGCTCCCAAACAGAGTTTTTTGGAGGCTACTATCACAAATGTGGCTGATAATACAAAAAAAATTAATCTTATTTTCCAAAATAGTATTTAAAGATCTAATATGGGCATTTTTCCAAACCTTCACAACTGCAGCTTCATTGTTGTTGCTTTTAGAATGTCATATGGAGGCTCTGAGATACTGATAAAAACACCTCATGAAAAAAACCAGTGTAAATTCTTACTGTGTGGCATAAGTAAGCAGTCAGAAAATAACCAGTTAGTCAGCAGGGGGAAAAGTAGTTATTTTATCTCTTCTCCTTGTCCCCCTCATTCACCTGAAAGGGTAAGAGAATGGTTCCTGCTACATGCTGTGAGGAGGAGCATCTGATCTATAAGGTGAGGAGTTTCTTACTTGGAGCTTGGCTGTTCTCTTTCCTCTTCCCTTGTGATCTCTGCATACCTGAGGTAACTGAGAGAGCATCTGCAGTCTGAATTATGCAGAATTATTACCCTTAAAGGCTGCAGAGGAAGGTCAGACATTTTCGGAAGGTGTATGCAGTCAATTCCCAAAATACACCATCACTGCTGAAATCAGTGACAAAATAGGCCTTGATTTGGAAACTGATAGTGTTTTTCCACTTATAAATGTAACTCATCTACTCCATAATACCAAATGGAGAGAAAATAGTGAAAGTTAATCACACAACTACAGAATCACAGAAATTATTACCATTTTTTACTTTTTAACAAAGTCTTGGTTTGCATGCCAACATTCTGTATTCTGTAAAAATGTTATTGATTCTACCATGTGACAATGTGACTAGTAATTTAAATCCTGCAAATACTAATCTTTTTCAGATATGCATCTGTGAATTACATCTTATATAAGTTCTTTCTGAAGAAATTAATACAAAGATTCTGTGGCTAAACATATTTAAGGGCTACACAGCCAAGAATCAGAAGAATTTTCTCATAATGAACTCTAATATCCTCTAAATTTCAATTTTTTCCAAACATTTGTCCAAATAAAAGCAGTTTTGAAGAAAAGTATTTTATGCTAGTAGAAAATATGGATGCAAAGCACTACTAAATGACAGGTAATGCCAATATATCTGGTTTTAATGATCTCTGGTTATGCTATGCTTACTTAGGGCAGAGAGAATTGAAAGGATTAGCTGGTATCTAAAGGTGTAGCCCAGAGCAGGGTATGAATTGTGTTACCTACTGCCCAGCTCCTCATAATGATGACCATGTCTAGTGTGGGAGAGTTCCTGGGGTGCAGAATCTTCATAGACAGAATATGAAAGCAGACACTAACGAGGCTCCAAAAACAAGGGTACTAATCTTAGAATCCTCTTCTTGAAGAAAGACAATCACCAGCTATGCTTAAAGAAAGTATTTATCACTCTTGTTACGATTACTCACTGATTTCATTGTAAGGCAATTAAATATTAGCTGGTTTATGAAGTTTTGCTGTGTACTATCTTTAACTATTTGGATTGCTGACAACTGGAAAAAAAACAGAGCTATTTTATTGCTATATATATATAAAAAGATTATTTGATTTTTGAAAGAGAAGAATATTAATTGAGAGATTCTTTCTACTATAAGTAAGAAGCACCGTTTGAAATTCAGAGGAAAGATCATTAATAAGAAACAAAGGGGAGAGAACAAAGACAAATTCTGATTTATCACAAAGTTTAGACCATTTTTGGTGTTTCCAGCTAATCTATAATGAAATAATAGTTACAAGTATTTAAAATGCCACTAACTACAGATGATATTATGATGTAAGCTTCTGTATCCGTTTTCAAAAAAACTAAAGTTTAGCTTATGAAATAAAGTTTGAATTTTTGTTTACAAACAAATAAAAGATAGGTTAGATTTTTAATAGGTTCATTTAATAGTTTATCTTCCCTCATTTAGACTTTTTCCTTGCGTATTTAAGCAGAAAGCTGTGAAAATGAGAAGTTGGGAGGTTTTTTTGCTAAATACAGTGGTATTAGCAGTAGTAGTTTCTTGGACTGTGAGCTACACATTGAGTAGTTCATAAGCCTGTGAGCTACACATTGTGGACATCTTACAAGGTGTCATTTAATAACTGAAAAATTTAATTTCCCAGAAGTTCAGGAGTAAATCAAAATTCCTCTTCAAATTAATAAGATGCTTCCTATATGCAATGCATGTTTTTACCTTTTCTAGGCTAAATGGTTTCATACATAACAGGAAGATGGAAATAAAATCTAAACAAACAGAATTCTATTTTTGTTTTATTTGGTTCATAGATTTTTTTCTGCTTTTCCAACTGTTTTATAAATACATTTTCCCTGACTGGCAAATCACTCAAAAAATCTATTACACCAAAGCACATTTTAACCTAATTTTAAGACAGCCTGTGTCATAAAGATGTAGAGTTTTGGCTGGATAGTTAACCTAAATGGACAGACAGCATACTGCATGAAAGTGAAGGCCAGAAAGATATCAATCAGGATTTCTTGGGGCTTCATTCACTACCCACCTCCTACATCACAATAAATTATAGCTACGTCTAAATGGCTAGTCAGTACACTTAGTATTTTCTCTGGCAAATCACAGAATTATAGATAAACTACAGATAATATTTAACCATGCTTTCAGAGGAAAAAAGACTATTCAGTTGTGTTCTGGCTGCACCTAAATACAATGAATGTAAGGTGGTGTTGGGGGTTATATTTGTTTCTTTTTTTTTAGTTATAGAATTTTTCCCCATAAGTTGCTAGGAAACTAACTACTGGGTACTTGTAGGTACTCAAGCAGAACAAAGGGGCCAAAGGAGGAGTTGTAGCAAGTCAGCTGCTCGCTCTTGCTCTTGACTTCTTAGAGAGAGGACAGCCAGGCTGCTGCTTGGGGAAAAAAACTCACTTCTGGTACAGAAGTCCAGCTTGGTCCTGTTTCTTTTGGTGTGAGGTGAGCCCCTGCTCCTGAGAGCAGCCACTGAACTGGGCCCTTGTTATCCCCTGCCTCTCTAAAGAGGGGCCTGTCGCTGTGCTGGGAGGAGGGTCGCTGTTGTCCCGCCCCCCTGCTGCTTCTTGGGCACTGCTCTGAGTCTTTTTTGCTGCTCTGTGGCCCACAGCCCCTGCCTGCCCGCGTCTTCAGCCACAGCTACGGAGTTCCTGGTACATCTTTTCCATCCCTTCCCGTCTGGGACAAAGCCGCTGCTACGGCGCGCTCCCCGAGCCCGCGCCACAGCGCCCCCTGCAGCTGTGTGGGGATCATCGCACCTGCCCTGCCCACCGGGAGCCACCAGCGCCCCTGCCGGCTGTGACCGGAACAGCACCAAGGGGAAAGTGCCTGTGGTCAGGGAAGCTGTTACGGGGTTCCTGGTTCTGTATATTATCAATGCTGTAGTTGTTGGTTTTTTGCCTTGTTATACATACTAGTAAATAACTGTTATTCCTATCCCCACATTTTTGCCTGAGAGCCCACTTAATTTTCAAAATTATAATAATCTGGAGGCAGGGTGTTTGAATTCTCCATTCCAGGGGAGGCCCTGCCCTCCCTAGCAGACACCTGTCTTTCAAACTAAGACAGGTGGTAGAGACTTAATAAAAAATTGTGAATAGAGAATAATTAAATAATTAATGAAACTACACTGAAAAAAAGGCAGGAATAGGAACCTAACTACATAGAAATAACTTCCCTTTGGGCCAGACCTATAGCAGGTGGACATTGGCATAAATCCACAGGACTTTTTATTTACTCTCTAGCTCTTAACTTCATTAGTCAGTGGTAAGACAATTAGCACATTTAAATGGAAATAAACTTGGGAGGTGTATTTTATGGGAAAACTCATCAATTCCAGAGTTTGCAGAGAAAATAATTTTTTTTTAATGGCCTTTACAAAATGCAATCCTGTAGCAATTACAACACACCAACCCTTCAAACTGTGGAAGAGCTGCACCCTGCAGCAGTGCTAAAGACAAGCACACACCTTCATGTTGCTACTTGTAGAAGAAGCTAATTGCAAAGCACCTTGCAATCCTCACTCTGACGAATTCACTAACTTTAAAGGGCAAAAAAAGATTTACTAACTCTAACAAGCTTTCATATTCATGTTTGGATGGAAGAAGCAGACTGAAGTCTCAAAAGGTGATCCAAGACAGCTGGTAATAGGCGAGGAAATTATTAATTATGCTAGGCTTTAAAGTCCGCAAACAAGTTTTAGTGCTGTCATTCTCATTTAAATCCTGCAAAGTTAGCTTGTAGCTTAAGAACTGTGGACGGAGACAGCCATCATTTGTCTGGTGACTTCTGCCTAAAGTAAATGTACTGAGACATTGCATGTTTTGAAAGGTGGCACTGTATGAGAGGAAGACCTGACCCCTCCTACCTCTCAAGTCAGGTATACTTCTGAGGCAGAGGCTGTGGAGTCAGACATGGTCAGACTTGGGAAGCTCTAGTCCTTGCTTTCCCTTTAACTACAGCGGGCAGATTTGACAGTGTTTAGACCTCAGTAAAAAAGTAACATTTTAGTGCATACAAAGTTCTTTTTTGAAATTGTGGTCACTAAAGCCCTTAGCATTGTCTGTGCACATGGACCATGAAGAACGCCCTGGTGACACCAAGCAGGGGTCTTGGAACTGTTGCTATTTAATGCAAAAGTCAGTTTGCACCAGCCTTTTACAGCCCCTGGCACTCCTACCCATTCAAATACTACATTCAAAAACTAACAGCTTTACTATACCCATTAACATTTTCATAAGGCTCCTAAAAACATCAAATTAATTTTATATATTTGTTAAATTCTGTAATATGTAACATTCTGTAATCTGTATTTGCTAAAACAAACTTTCAATAATTATATGCCTTTAATTTTGCAGACTTAGTAAAAACCAAGACTGTAGATGCAGCATGATTATTTTCAAATATCACGAAGATTTGAATATGCCTGCAGATTTTACAGAATAAACAAAAGTCAGTTTATAGGAAAAAACCCAAAAAACAAGTCCAAGTAAGGATATTTGCCTATATGAAACAGTCATGGCAGCTGTTCAGAACTTTATTGTCATTTGTTTGAAGTTATTCCTTTATATCAGCTGCCAGCCTGGTAGTATGAGCCAAGTAAAGAATTTGGTATGGGTTTGGATACTTGTCATTCTGACAAGGCCTTATGTAGGCCTGGTATAAAATACTAGGCATGGTGCCAGTAGCTCTGTAGCGGATAGCAGGAATTTAAAAAGTCACTGATCCAACCCCTGTAAATAATGGGTTTGTTTACAAACTCCACGCCTGAAGGCACACTTACTGACCAGGGTCACAAATGTTCTACCTCTGTTTCTGGAATTTTTGCAGCATATTAGCACCAGCTCTGGTAACTAAAAAGCAGTAAGAGCCTTTTCATGGACTTCAGTGGAAAATAAATGAGGCCTGAAGTAAGGCAAATGCCTGCTAGTGAATATGCCCAAAAGCAAAACGAGGAATGCCTCGTTCATTTTCCCAAGCTCAGAAAAGACATTTACACTACACTTTCAGCTGGGAGGATGGACCTCTGTTGAAATCCTGAATTAAAACCATTCCAAGCAATTTGCTTTTCCTTCTTCTCACCAAGATGCTACTTGAGTAAAACAGAGGTAAAGATACCCACTCATGTAGGTGCTGTTTGGAGAGATGTTCTTTGTAAAGAACAGACTTACAAGAGAAGTTGTGGATGTCCTGTTCCTGGAAGTGTCCAAGACTGGGCTGGATGGGTCCCTGAGTAACCTGGTCTAGTGGAAGGTGTCCCATGGCAGGAGAGTTGGAACTCAATGATTTTTAAGTGACCCAAACAATTCTCTGATTCTATGATATGCTAAAGAAATACAAGCATCATGTTCCCTGCAATTAAGACACCTCAGAGAGAACAGAAGATGTGAAATAGAAAATTAAAAAAAATAATTATAAACAAACAAACAAAAACCCAAACAAACAAAACAAAACAAGTTAAGAACAACAGCAAGACAAGTAAAACAATAAATATTACCTGTGTTATACCTGACTGGGCATGCCTGCCATCCCAAGGCCATTTCCATTCTCTGACCATTCATTTTTATTAGTCACCAGACCTCCCTCCTGATTAAGCATCACTGTTACGCTGTTGCTGTAAACAAGCAGAAATACGAAACCTGTTTTTCCTGGTGTATTTCAGTGAAGCAAACACAATCCAAGAAGCTCTCTTTGATCTATGAGTCCTTAATTAAAGAGCCACTTTGCATATCTGCTCCTTCATCTAACTTTTCTCATGGTACAGGCCTGTGAGGCAGGTATAAATTTTTATCCCTGTGATACAGACTAGAGTTGGGTTAAATTCTTGGTTTAGTAATTCAAATTAAAAATGAACTGGTGTTATATGGTGTGATATTAATGACATTTCCAATCACTAGTAAATTTCCAGGAGTTCTAAAACACTTCAAAATCTATTGTAAAATTTAAAGGAAGAAAAAATAAGGTCAAATAGCATGTAGATGTCATGCATGTATGATCCCTCAGTTGGCTGTTTCAAGAACATTTTTACATCTCTAATATTTATTAAGAATAACATGGATGCTGATAACATTATCCAGAAGAAAAATGCTGATGTTCAATTTACAAGTCTGGTGGGCCTGAATCTTCAGAGAAAATCACCTGTGTGCTTGCTTTCCCACAGGAAGGGATCTGTTTTTACAGCTGCATTTGAAATTGACACAGAGGATATAGAAAATACCAGTGTTCATCCTGCAGTTTAACAACAGATCCCTTTAGATAGGAGACTCACCCTCAAAATGAAGAAAGCTGTATAGAAGGATAAGCATCCAAACAAATCCTTGCAATTGTTTTAACAAGATCACATAACACAAACCTGGGAGAATGAAAAAAAAAAAAACAGAACGAAGATGAAAATATGCATGAGCAACACTTTTTAAATTACTTTTCTTAAAACAGGCATCTACTAAGATCTGAAAAAGACAATTAAAGTCTTAATTTCTATCCTTATTAAAAATAGACTTGAAAAAGGAGCTGGAAGAGACTTACAGAAGTCAGATGAATTTAATTAGAGGAGACAAACAACTACAAGTATTTGGTGGCGGTGACCCACAAACATCTCAGTTCCTTGTATGTAAACTTTTCAGGGTTAGGTCAGTAGCCCCATGTTATCCATAAAGTTACGCCAACTATTTTTAATATGAAAAATCATAATTATGATTGAACAATACATAGAACAAATAACATTTCATCAGCTCATTTTATGACCTATATGATGTATTCTGCCTCACTGCATTGTGAGGCACTAAGAAGTGGTGAAGGACACAAGACTGTGCCTGCAATTTGTCACCATGAAATATCCATCTGCAGCTCATATAACGTATTCTAGGCACCCAGAAGCCTAGCTCCCAATTGCCTGCTGGTCTCTTTTGTATATTTAAATTTTCTAGTAAGCATTCTGTCCTCACAACAAATGGGAAGTTCAATTTTCAAAGCAATTTCCATCGAAGTTAGCAATTTAGATAACATAGTGCTTTGGGGCTGCTTGAAAAAATGGTGGCATTTGACTCCTAGAAGGGTCTTGTAAAGGGGACAAGGTCCTTCACATCCATGTTTCTTCACCTCCACCTGACTTGCACACAAGATATAAGTGGTGTTTTTCCTCTTCCCTAGTCAATATCCTCCAATGCCAAACTCTCCGTGGACTATTCATCTGTCTGAGCAAAATTGTCACCATCAAAGACTGTGCCCAGTTTTGGTTTTGAGTGAAGAGGGTAGATGAAAAACAGTCAACCAAAATAAACCCAGCCCATTGTTAGACACCCAACTAAGATATGACTCCAGGCCGCAGAAGAAAAGTTAGGTTGCACAACATATCACCCCTCTCACATCCATTATTTTTCGTATTGTTCATATCCTTGTATAGATTCATGCTCTCTGCACTAATTTGCAGCTTCAAGGATGTGCTCATAGTGCACCTTCCTGTCTGCTAGGAAATCAAATGCTGCCATGTCCAAAAGGGGTGCAAGTTCCAAGTATAACGAGACTGGATAAGGGCTAAATATGCTACTATAGAAACCCACTTTGAAGTTCACAGACTTTTGGCAAACAGCAAGATGCTCAGAGGACAGCTAAAATGAGTCAAGGAGTTATTATTCTTTAGTTTTATGACTTCTGTTACATGTCTCTGCAGAGAAGACATGGACTAACACTATCAGCTCTGATATCTGCATCCTGGGTATTGGATCTAGGTGCATATGGATAAGTGAAGCCACTAACCCAGTCATGTCCTTCCTTGAACAATAGGTTGAGAGGAATGGAAGATGAGCACAGCTCTCAGTACAAAATCCACCCACTTGACTAAGCACAACCTGCTCATCTCCCAATTCCCCCCGCAACAGTATCAGCCTTAGGTGGCAGATTTCTGTTTCGGTTCATAAATTACCTTTCCTTAAGACCTCCCTACAGGGAATTGTATGATTTTGCAGTCTTAAATTGTGTTTCACATGAGAATCCTGAGGAGCTTTTTAAACATTGATGGTAAATATCATCAAATACATTAGTACAGACAGAAAGGCATCTAGGAAGATGTCCAAGATCATGTAAGTTGCCTGTAGTTAGTCTGGCAC
>VZUA01091278.1:1398-23184 GCA_013401035.1 Horornis vulcanius
TATATACTAGCTGCGCTCATATGTTCTGTGTGTTATGGAGGCTTGTTAAAAGGCACATATAAGCTTATTGAAAAAGTATGTCAAATAATATTTATGTACTTACTACCATTGTGATAGGCTGTTACTGGTCTTTCTGATTAACACCTCTGGTCAGATACAGCACGATCGTGTGACTCAATCTCTAAAATTTAAAAAGCAGTTTAGAAACTTATCTTCAAAGCACCTGGAAACTTAAACCCTTGGGGGTTATTGCTTGCTTTTTTTTTTACCTTGTCATTATAATATCCCCTTTGTTTTCCATAAAAGAAGAAAAGCTTTTTAATTTTTTTTTCTTTTTGCAAAAATTTTGCTCATTTTTAAGGCAAATACTAGTGCCTCACCAGCTCATACACAGCGTGTCCTCATGGTTTTCTATAACCAAAGACAGAGTCCAGCTACTTTTGCTAGTGTGGCAGCAGACTGATAATCAGAAGTGGTTAAATGTTGTCCTACAGTTAAAATCAACAAGAGAAAAGGCAGAAATGCAGAACAAACTTTAGGTGCTGTCCTGCAGTGGAAGAGGGCAGAGAGGAGCTCCTTGCTGTGTTCATAGCAGTTCCTTTCCAGTCCTTTTGCAGAGAGTTATTGATGAGAAAACCACATCTTTTACAGGAATGGGGGAATGACTAAGGCCTGTCCAATACTGTGAAAGTGTTGGTAACACTTAATGAGATGACTAAACAGCCTGCTCCAGGGCTTTTGCAATTTATTTATTATTATTATTTATTACCCAGAGTTTGCTGAGGACTGCTAGTCCCAGAAAGAAACTCCCCTTCAGCTTGCAGAAAAATGCTGGGGAAAATGGCATGGATAGAGACTAAGAGGACAGTGTGTGCATTGTATTCTCTGTGACAAGTATGAATGACTGTATGGGTATAACCTTGGATTATTAGACTAACCATGTTTGCTATTACTGTTCATTAAGAATTATTTCAACTTTGCCAAAACCTTGTGAGCTCTGTATGATGAGAGTGGACAAGGAGAGGATTCAATGAGGATGATTTGGGCTGTTGTCATCTCCAGCTCTGTGGCCTGTCCCGTCTCACCCTCCTCTTCCTCAGCCCCTTAGCAAGGCCTGGTGTGGGACATGCTCTGTGTCAGGGTTTGGGAGACAGAAAAGGAAAAACCAGATTGTTAGGTGGGGACAATGCCAAGCCCTATGTGGTACCTTCCCTATCCTCAAAGAAAGGAAGGAAGAACAGGCTGCCCTGTCAGCACCAGCTGAAAGGTCCTGCCTTAGGGCAGCTACATGGCTTTGCAGTGTAATATGGATCAAAAGATTAGAATTAAAAGAAAAACTGTAACCCATGAAACCCCCAAGAGCTTACTCGTTCTTTAAATCTGTCCTTATTTTTACAATTCTTCTAACTTAATAAATGAGGCATCTTCTTTAGTGAGTCATTTAGGGGGACAGTTTGGGTTCTTCAAGTTTTGAGGCTATTTTAATTTCTCAGGCTATTCATTGTCTGCATTTGCTTTGTTTCATTTTGTTTGGTTTTCATTCGAGCTCTCAGTTCTATATAATGTAAAAGCACTCAGAGCTGTATAAATTATGGCCCAAGATGCCTCAGGGGAGTTGGTAGTGAGTTACAGCACTGTGTGCATACAGTGTCTCAGCTGCTCCGATTTACTGGTCCAAGTGGAAGAGGCTGAGAATCATTCCAGCTTCAGGAGTGCCTGATGGCTGATGGCACTCGGTGCAGTCAGTAAATCTGACCTGTGCAGACAGGGATTCCTGCTGCCAGACTGCCCTGGCACACCCACCTGAGGTGTAGGGCTGATGGACATGGAAAACTTGATTGCAGCATTTCAGGGTAGCCTTAAGAATTGTCTGGTTTTTTGCCCTGGGATGGCTGCCTCCAGAACTATCCTGTGAAATTTCTGGAATTGGCAGCCAAAGTCTTGGTTGTTCCCAGTGCCACCCACTGCTTAGCTCCCTCCCTGACCACCCTGGAATATGTCTCTGACTCTCTGCAGGTTTAGCTCTACCAAGAAAAGAAACTAATTTGAGAAGAACACACTTGGCTCATGTCTGCTCTACAGCCAGCTGATCTTGTTGTGCCAAATTAAGTTCTCCAATACCCTGGAATCAGAACAGTGCAAGCAGGATGGAGAAGAGACAGAATATTAAATACCAGGGGAGCAGTCAGGACAGGGCAAAGGAAGATTTAGGGTAGGTGGGGTCCACGCTGCACAATGATAGGCATCCAGCAGCTGTGGAAAACAATAACAAATGGATAAAAGAAAGATTTATGGGAAAATAGTGTGTGCAAATTGGGGCATCAGAACTGCATTAGTTCCCATTCAGTTATCTATTGAAAAAAACCTCAACAACACAAGACAGGCCCTCACTTCAAAGGCCTTAGGTCAGCCGAGGAGCTGTGCTCCGGCAGAGGCTCCTCGCAGCTGGGAACGGGGCTGTACCGACAGTATGGAAGCACTTTTACATTCGTGCTTGCAAATATTTACACATTAGGTCATGGCAATTAGGAATAATTAGAGTGGAATGTACCTTGTGTTCACGGAGCCAGGAACTAGGCCCTTGTCATAAACACTGAGTTTATTTCTGTTCAGACTCGGCAGGGTAGGACACGGAGCAGCCTTCCCTGGACTGCTCCCGGTGCAGGCACACAGCACTGGGGTACAGGTGGTGCTGGAATCCTGCTGGGGACTTGAAGCTCTAATGCCATTTGGGGTCTTGAGCCACGCGTTGTAATCTCTCTTCAAGGCTGTTTAACTGCACCTTAATTTTTTCATATTATCAAATAATTAGTGGAGTGATACCAAATACTCCCTCCCAGCTACCCAGGAGCAAGGTTTGTCTCCTCACAGGAATACATAGTAAGAGGCCTTTCTGTCAACACTGTTCTTTCCAGCCTTCCTGGAAGAAAAACTGCTACAAATGGAAGTCAGATTTAAGAATAACAGTGGAGGGGATTTATGCACTGGCTGGCAAAGGGTCCAGAGAATTACAGTGACCAGTTCTAGACCAGCTTTGCCAGTGAGGTTGTAAGTGGCACTAAAACTGCTCTGGTGTGGAAAACATATCCTTGATACCTATTAGGTGTGCTTTGCAGTTGGATTGCAGTGGGAGCTGAGATGGCACTTAAAGGAAATGTGATTTGTAGGAGCTATGGACATCTCTAGCAGCCAGGACTAACAAATGGCTGCTTTTGCTTTGCATGGACCACAGCTCTATTGTTACTTCGTAGTGTTGTAGGGCATCGTTACTCATAATTGTTCATAAATCTGGTGATTAAAAATGACAGTGCACATAAACTGCTTTTTAATACTTTGTATTTATACCAAGCTATTTATTAATTATGTGACTTGCCAACATATTATTACTTCACCTTAATTAGTGCCTGGCAGTGTGTTAATCATTCCTCTGCCACTGCACCTCGGGGCTCTCTTTAATTGCCATTGGCTTTCTCCCATGTTTGCTGTTAGCATGTGCTTGGTGATCTCTGGCTTTGGCACCCTGGGGACAGGACGTTGTTGAGGAGGTTGAAATGATTGGTTTTGTGGACAGTTTTAGCACAGGAGCTCAGTGCTGGTAGAGCAGTTGTGAAGGTCACCAAACAGGGTGAGATGCAGGGACAGGTCACATCCTCACCTGCACCAGAAGGGGCTCAGCAGCACTGCCAGCCCCAACCTGTGTCTGACTGGCCCAGGCAAGTGGAAGCTCCCTATTCCCCTGGATTCCCTCACTCCCCAAAGGAATGATGGCCTGGGGCTCTGCAGCTGTGCCTGAGGGGTGACAGTTAACAACAGGATAATCAAAATCAACTGTGCCTCAATACTGTAAAGTTCTTTCCTGGCTTGGGGAATGCATTGCTGACTCTTCTTAATGTTAGGTGCGTTTTGAAGTTGGACAGTGATGTGAGTAGACTGTGTAGTTTTAAAGTGAATTTAGTCTTTAGAGATAGTTGAAATCTCCAGCTACCATGAAATATGTTGTCACTTCAATTACAGTTGCAAGTACCTCTCTCTTATTTGTTTCCTGTAATACCAGACAGACTAGGTAAATATATATCTTTTTTAATGAAGCACAATATAGTTTTTAAATGGTTTATATCAAATTGTTTCCAGTTTCTTATAAACTCCTGATTTCTAAATATCTCATTATTTGTTCCATATGTTTCACTGAAGTCATTGTTACCAGTACAGCAGAAAATACATAAATAATCTAGTAATTTAACATAAGTTTGTGATTTTTCTTAAGTTACTGTCAATCAAATATCATTAGTATAAACTGAAATCAAAGCAGAGCCAAAATCTGTAATTAAATCATGGAGGATGTACTGAGACAATGAGAAAATCAGGAGTGCTCTTGCAGGCTGTTCCACACACAGCTCTCACTCTGTGTGTTGGGAGAGAGACCACAGAAGCCTGGAAGGAGGGAGGGACAGTGACTGTGCTTTTGTCAATCAGGTTTCCAAGTACAGTCATGACAGGTGGTATTAATCCATTTATTGTGTTTGGTTTTCATTTAAGTTAAATATCCGATGCTGTATGAGGGACTAAAACCAGCTCATTGTGGTGACATAATAAGAAAAGTAAAAAATAGTTGTGGAAGATGCTCCCAACCTGCTTTTTGAACCTAATGAGAATGAGACAATGTTGTAGAAAGTCTCAGTTCAGTGAAAAAAAAAAAAAAAAAGGTCACAGGATGGAGTTGGCAAAAGAGTCAAGGTATGCTTCATGAAAAACTTCAGCATTTCCTGAACAAAGAATGCCCTTATTGCCCAATGCAATATACAGCTTTTTTATTGTTTTCTCTCCTCCTTCCTTTATCAGTAATGAAAGAAGGAAAAGGAGAAGGAACAGGTGATAAGAAGAAAAATATGGAAGAGGAAAATAGGAAGGGCATACAGCACAGAATATCTAAAAGTTTGTGGAAATCCTTTTACAAACAGTAGAAAAATCTAAAAAGTATAAGCATTTTCAGATTTGGGAAAATGTAATTTTAAATCTGAGGTGGAAAAGAAAAAGCACACCATTCCAGGCACTAAAAATGTCAGTTTTCACCATGAATTTAAGATATCACTGAGGAGAATTATTTATGTGACCAGTGTTCCTTTTTCCCCACGAAATACATTTTTCCAGGCTTTGAAAGTGTCTTGGTTAATAGTGCATCACTTTGTCTGAGATGGTTTTCATCCATCTCTATGTCAGTAGATCAGCTAATAAACCCAACTGTACTTGTCAATCAGATCAGCAATTCCAGCTGCCTTTAGACCTGAACATTTTCTCCTCACCAGGCTGTGCTGCTACCCTTGAGCCTATCTTTGATTTTGATCAGTGCAGAGGTGTTTTCAGACAGGCCATGTAAGTAGGGATTATCCTGTGAAAAAATTGTGTTACTTTCACTCTGTGTCTAGGAACCCTTTCCCAGTTCTCTGTGATGACAAGGTTCTCTATTCAGCTCAGGTGAAAATCCTGGGCAAATTTAGTGTATTCCCATTACAGTTTCTGTATTGCCAAGTTCATGAAACAGCCAATTTAATCACATCATGAGCACTCATCTGTTACTTGGTTATTCTCTGTTATGATTTTCTTCATTCCAGAATTTTCTGCCTCCTCTGAATCTCCACTTTCCCTCACTGCAAACAGTAGCCCACAGTCACCCTGTGGGCAGTCACTGAGGGGTGACAGGGAAGGACATTTCTGCTGCAAGGGAGAAAGCCAGAGGCCAACAGTTGGGTTCAGATCTGAGAGGGAGATGGGTGTTTGCTAAGGATGAGCACAGAAATCAGAGCAGGGGCCAGGACACGACGGATAATGCACGGTTCCAGAGGTGGAGGTGGGAGGTGCAGCCTCCCAGTGATTCCACAAGTCCCTCTGGAAAGCCAAAGTGATGCTGAGGAAGAGGGGGAGGGGATGAAGCTGGACTTCACCAGGCAAGGGCAAAGCAGCATGTTAGGGCTGCTGCAGTGATGGCTCTTCCAGTGTTTCTGCTGCAAGCTCCATTTTTCAGGGGTTTATAACTTGCTCATAAAAATTTACTGCAACCCATAATTTGGCACACAGGGTTCCAGGCTGAGAGCATACTGCTTTCCTTATTTAAACTGCATTTGGTTTATTGACAGGCCTGTTTTCAGATTGCAAAAGAGTGACGAGTGAAATAGAAATCTAATTGTTTCAGAAACTCTTTCTCCCTTTTTAGGACTCTCTAGCCCCCAAACAGCTTTAAACATCTACTGGTGCCTTTGAGTATTAAAAAGAATTAAAACTAGTTAAGAAATTCATGTTTAAACAGTGGCTACTGTGCATATTGAGGAATTATACCTACAGTGTATAGCATCTTTCTGCTTGAATAATCCCAGTGCAGCTTTCCAGCCTTCTAAAACACAGCTGAAACAGAAACACAGGCAGGATGAAAGGAAGCAGTTAATAATGTAGACCTGTATAGCAGGGCTGATTGTGATTTGGGCCAGGCCGTTCTGTTTAATGCATCTGCTCTTGCAAAAGACACCAGAGATCCTGTGGATCGGATTTTCAGGTACTGCCTTTCTCTTCTGGAGGACACAGGCAGGAATGAAAGTGAGTTTCCAGTTGCAGCTTAAGAGCCATTGGTATCAAAGCTTCTGATTTAAAATCCCAGTCATGTATATACATTTTATTCTGTTCAGCTACAGTGAGGAATTCAGACTTTGCCAGTCATGATCATGGTGTTTGGGTGAACATTGGGACACTTAATTCTGATTGCTTCTCCAGCCCTTGCCAACATCCTGGCCCTTCCCTGAGTATTTGAGTACAAGTTCCATCCTACGTTCCCATTTGTGTGTAATTCTGTAGGTTGGAGTTACATGCACTGAGCTTTTGAATTCTAGTTTTATAGTGGAAGTACCACAAAAATACCTGTATTTGTTTTTGGCAAACCACTTCACTTTTTTCAACCAGCTTTACTTAATTCTGTTCCGTAAAAATATGCTGAATATGTGTCTAGATTTGCAGATGATCCTTGCTTATGTTTGAGAACTTGGCCTTGAGCAGGTTGATGTTACATTTACAGGAGAAATGTCTGAACAAGCAAAAGTGTTTTGGGCTGGTTAAGTTGATTTTCAGTATCTAAGCCAATGTGAAATATATTTCCTGACAAAATGCACTTCTGAAAACATATTCAGAATGCTTCTGTAATATCTTGCATCCATACTGTGGTAATGTGAAAAGAGGGGAGATTGGCATTTTATGGATTCAGCAGGTGGGACCTTCTAGGTGTTTTCCTGGACCTGTTGAAAAGCTGGTTGATGTTCATCACTGTCCTAGTGGAGACTAAGGGGCTCAGACTTGCTAGATAAATCTTATTTCAGACTTGAATTTTTTGTGTGGAATGTCACAAAAGTGTCAGATCTAAGTCTTCCTCCTTGTACCCAGAAAAATGTATTTTACCATCCAAAAGGTGCTTTTGCTGGGTATTTGTAGCTTCATGAAGCATAAAACTGTACTTCTTGTACCACCCACCCTGACTGATCGTACTCTTTTGAGATTTGTCTTGGCTAATTCATGACTTCTGTTGCACTCTTGGGAATACAACTCCAAATACTTTTTAAATAGAAAAGGTTTGACTACATAGGTACAGACCAAAAAGACCAAGCAGAGGAATTTTCAGCCTGTGTGTGGTCACAGTACTTGAGCAAATCAAGTGGACAAATTACTCTGCTGCCATATCTGTTTCTCTTGGCAGAACTCTGACAGTCTTCTGGCCTCCCCTGCAAGTGTCCTCTGCTGTTTGTGATCAGATTCACTCTGCAGATTGTGTGTGCGTAGGGATTCGCCTCCTAATCTGCATGGCTGACTTTAGAGAGGCTCTTCTTGAAAGGTAATAAATTACAGATGGAATAGTCTGTGTAGATGCATTGGGGAATGATCTGAGCATTTGCTGTTTGTTCCACTTAGGGACTGCTACTGCAGAGAGGTTATATGGACTGAGCCCTTGGCACTGAGGCACTGGAGAGAACATGGAAGTTGGTACAACTCAGCACTGTGGGAGGTGAAATGAAAAATCAGAACTGTTCTCACAGAGTGCCCCATGCTCTGCACCATTTCTGTGCCACTTCCCAGCTCCCCTGGTCTCTTTGGGAGGAAGCTGCTCCAGGAGGGAGGGTCAGGCAGCACTGAAGAGGCAGAGAAAAACAGAGAAGTGAGACAGAATGGGCATTGTGTGGCTGTGGCTGTCATTGCCCAGGGGTTGAGGGAGTGTAGAGTGAATGAGAGTGATGAGAAATTATTGTTTTAAAATCAAAGAAATTAAATGGCACAGAATTCTGCTTACAAAGTTGAGATTGCCCAATGGCTAATCTTAACACCTTTGAGATTTAAGACATGAGGAATTCTGGTGTCGGTTATCCAGACCTAGTTCACTCTTTTAAAACAAGAGGGGACAGGGATGTGAAGTTCCTTAGCAGTCTTGATCTCTGTAGCCACAGGAGGATTTCACTGCAGATGCACATGTGAGTCTCAGCTGTTCAACACCACCCTCCCCTTATTTTATTAACAAACAGAACAAAACTAAAAAGTTGCCAACATGAACCTCAGTTAACCTGGAGCTACAGTTACCTAGTGGCAACTTGCTGTTCTCTTCTGAAATATCCAGCTCAGGTAAGCACAAGCTTCTGAAAACCATGGGAGAAAGTTAATGTAAGCTGGGCTGAGAAAGTCTGTGGCTCACACAGCCTCCAGCACAGCCTCAGCTGTCCCACAGGAGCTGGCAGGAGCCACTGGGCATTGTCTGCCTGCCTTCCCTCTGCACAGCTGCCAGGCTGGGAAGGTCCATTCCCACAGGGAAGGGACATGGTCAGTGTTACCTTCACCAGCCTCACATCTTCTCCCCAGCCAGCACGGCACCGGGAAGCAGGCAGCAGCTGCAGCTGTGCATGGGGCTTGCCTTCCTTCAGGACCCAGCTGTGTGAGCAGGGCTGTCCCAGCCTCTTCCTACCTGGGATGCTCAGCAGGTGGACACTGTGTTCTGTGGCCCTAGGGTTCCTTTTCATGGGCAAACCTCAGCCTTTGTATACTTCAGTTCATTGTAGCTCAGCTCACTTGCATTTGTTCCAACAGAAAAGCACATTCTGCTTCAAAAATTCTGAGGGCCACTGCACAGAGAGGACAGAGATAGGATGGCTTTGCTGAGCACTTTTTTCCTGGTTTTCAGAATATGATTTTTTTTCCTCTTGGCTCTGCTCTTGAGGTGATGCTGAGAAGAAAGCACCAAAAGAGTTTATCAGTAAATACTAGGGCCACACTAAATGCTTTTTATCTGCAAAGATTTATATCAGAGTAATGAGATGCTCTCTCTCTGATTTACTGAATGGAATGATAAATATTACCAGGACTTTTTTTTTTTTTTTTAGCAGATGTGTCTCATTTGTGCATACTAGAGGATGGGAAACCTAATGTCTGTGTACCTGTAAAAATGTGAGGTCTTGAAAATGAATGGAAATTGTAAAAGTAACAATCACTTACATTTGTGTCGAGTATAATTTCAACAAGTGTGAGATTCACCAAGGCACAGGTCAGGAACACTGTGGAACACTGCAGGGCATGGAGACTTCTGGTGGTTTAGGGTAGGAAAAGGAAGATCACAGAGAGCTAAGCAAGGATAAGAGTGTTAAGCAGGCTGCAGTTTTACTGTATAATTGGTGTTTATTTAAGAGATTGGGAAGTGATTCCCTGTGCTTTCGATTAGCGCCCTGCAAGCTTGGCTGGATTAGGCCATTGCTACTCCAAACACAGTTTCACAGTGCATGGGCTTTCAGCAGGGTTTAAAAAGTTTTCCCTGGCTGTTTATTCATGCATCAGGGTTTGAATGATGCTGTCCCTTCTTTCCATTATTTGTCTTATGGGATCCACAGTTTGAGTTGAACAGACGTGATTAAAATTGATGTTCTCTGGTTTTTACTCTGGGAAAGTCACTGGTCTGGTTCACAGCATGACTCTGCAAACACTTGCCATGACTGAGCTGAAGGCATGCAAAACAATGGAGGAATGAGTAAAAAAGGGTAAAAACAGGGGCAAGAATTCCTGAAGTCAGTATTGGTACCAAAGTGCCTGCTTTGTGACACTGGGCCCTGAGTTGAGGCGAGGTGACACCTGCTGAGCACACCTACAGTGGATTTTTGTCATCCTCTGGATATGTGACAAATACAGTTGGCTTTAGTTCGGTGCAGCTCATCCAAGCTATATTTGCTCTGAGAGAAAATTCCACGTTCAGCACCATTCAGTGCTGAGTGTGTGACTTCCAGTGTCAGGACAGGGCAGGGAGGGCAGTGATGGGATGGCTTTGCTGTGTGCTGAAGGTAGAACAGCATTATTTGAAAACATAAAATAGTGTGTACTGAGTGCTCTGAAGCTCCTCCCTCTAGAGGTGAAATGGAAAGAGACCTTTATTCAGTGCATCTTCTCTTCTCTCTAATTGTGAATGTTAATGTAAATTCTTGTATCACACTTGTAGCAGTCACTGAACAGTGTTGGGGTGCAGCTACTATTTTGATGCTATCTCAAATAACCAGCCTGAAGCTAAATATTTAATTAAAAGCAGAAAAGTTGATACAACTAAAAGATGAGAATCTGAATGGCATGGTGGCCAGCCTGATATTTCCAATGTACTAATTGATAAATCTTGCTTTACATCTGCATCTGGGACCAGTCTCTCAGTATATGCTTTATCTCTTTAATTCTTTTTGCACGAAACAAAAACAAATTGGAAATGAAAAACATTGGCTTATTGTATTCATCTAAGGACATGCTAATTGAAAATGATTGTTTCATACTGGGCTGGATTCAAAAATATGCACATATCTCTTTGTCTCTTTTAAACATAAATCTGTTAATGTGTTGAAAGAGCAATTGCTAGGTCAGAGGCAAGTGAGATAAGTAAAACAGAGGCAGGCACTTAAGAGGTAGCCATGCAATGAGGCAAATTCCTATGCCAGCTTCCAGATCCTTTGGCACAGATATGGTTGCCAGAATCTACATTCTCATTAAAAGCAAAGCAAAACAATTTTTTTTGTTTTCAGCTTTTAGGCCCACAGAGATAATTTGGAAAAACATGAACACAAAAATAAATTTTTTCAAGAAAGAAAATCTTAGATTTTCTTAAGCACACTTAGAGTTACTAAAAAAGAAGTGTGGTGTGGTTTTAGGTTAATCTGGAAGAGGATTTGATGGATGAGTTGCTTGTACTCTCTTCATCCAGTTTCGGTTTATTTCTCAAATGAACTTGGAGTTGTAAAGTAGTTAATGAGGAACCTTAAACAGGACTTCTTTTTATAAAAGTGATTATTTTTAATAATTAAAATCATTGTCCAAATTTTTGCTCTAAATTCTAAAGGAATTTCTTTCAGATTCTGTCACCTTAGTAAAATGACTTTCAGATTACTTGGAGTTTAGGGGTTTCTTGGGTGGGAAGATTGCTACCAGATGAAATATGTATATCATGGATTTTGCGTGCTGGGAGTGTCAATTAGGAGGATTAGAGTAAAAGAAAAGACCAGTTAATATTCTAAACGAACCAGAGCAGTACAGCACGGAGTGCATGGCCCTTGTGTTACGAGAGCACACACTTTTCCAGTTAGGATTCCTGTGCACACAACCAGACTATAATGTCCCATACACAAGAGCAGATCACAGAATAGCAGTAACTGTGTGTTTCAGCTGAGAACTGTTCCTGACACATCACAGATCCGTGAGCTCCTTCGTGGCTCAGCTGCCAGTTACTGAACAGTGGCCAACAGTAAAAAGTGAATCATAATGACTTTGCTTTCCTCTGCAGGATTATTGCATGTTTTTATCTTGTTTATCTTCACCATTATTATATTGCCATTTACATGCTAGATCACCTACCCAGCACTGAAAGGGCGTGAAATTTGGACACCATTGTGCTGTGGCTAGAGTTTAGAATTCACCAGTTTTTCACAACTTCCCAGCTGGCATTAAAAGAAAAAAAAACTTTTTAAAGTTTAATTTACTGTGGTTCCTTCCTCCATATCTCCAATCCTCCCATCAATGTTAGCTTATTTGGAGCTGGACTATTGTGTTTGGCATAAAAACTTTTTCAATTTGTTTGTTTGTTGTCACTTGAAGATATCAGATGAAGTGCCAGTGGGTTTGTATCTTGGACAGCTGTGTCACTGTCAGCTTTTTACTCACAGTCCAAGCCCACAGCTTAATGGGAGAAGAGCAGGATATCCCAGGTGAATTGGTGAGAGCCTGGATTTGTTGATATTGTGTGTGGACCAGTGGACTTTGCATTTTTTATGTCCTGGGCTGTTTGTCAGTGGGATTCCAGTCAGAGGAGAAGAGGCCAGACCTGTGAGTTAGCACCCAATCCATCCTTGTCCGTGGGAGATGGGAGAGCTGAGTAACTTGACTGTTTGAACAAGAAAGGATTCACAGAACTTGTTTTGCTAAAAAACAAACCTGACTTTTCAGAACAACCTGCAGATGAACACAATAATTACGTGCTTTTGGTAAAAGCAAAATCATTTCTTCCTACACTTAGTCCTGACAGTGCACTCGCTCTTTTGGTTCAGCCAATGTGCAGGGAGAAGCCTGGGGGAGAAGATGGTTTAACCCAGTGCTTGCAGAGGTTCTCCTTTTTTGGCCAGATCTTTCCTGTGCCCTGATGGAGGATCATTTACATTGTCACTGGCATTGTTTGCCAGAGATTGCTCTGTGTGGCTTTTAATGGTGAGCACACAAATGTGTCTGTGGTAATCTGTTGGCGTAATCCTTTGTGGCTGTGTTTGTCCTTCACATCCTTGTTGTGCCAGGGCGTGCTTTAACTCAGAGCCTGTGGGCTGTACTCTTACGTTTAAGAGCTGTGATTTTGTCATGGTAAGTTTTGAGGGAAAATCATGTGTTAGTTATGGTGGAAAATATCAATGGAGAACCAAACAAAGTAATGAAAATTTGGGGTATGTTTTGTGCTGCCTGACATGGGTTATTTAGGTGCATGGACTTGGTTGGTCTTGAGCAGAACTTGGTTTACACATAAAAATTGGCACGTTATTCATTCAGGATTCAGAGGCAAAAAGAGTATTCTCTACCCTTTTTGTAATTTTTTTTGTCACTGATTTTAAAATCTTTTCAGTGGGCACAATCTGCCCCATGGGTTGCTCAGCATTTTTTCTGCCTCCTTTGTGTTGCTTTTCTATGCCAATCTTGTTTTCTTGGTGATCCCCCCACCAGTAAAAGCAAGATGATGAGTGCAGTTGACTCTGTTGAGAACTGCTCCATCTTCTGAGCTGAAACCTCCCCCATGCCCTGCCTTTCCCAGCCCTCCAGCCCAGCCAGGCTTTGGTCTTGTCCTCCCAGAGGGTTGCCACCATTCTTCCCTTTAATCTTTCAAGCCTTATTTCCTCCATGAAACTGAGCTCTTTTGCTTTCCTGGCTTGGTGGGAAAATATGAAGAGACTGATGAGGTGGATTATTTGCCTGTGTACAGGTACTGTCTCCTGCTGTGGATCAGGAAAAGGCATTCTATTGGTGATGAGCCATTCTCAAATTAAGGAGTCCATCACTCTGGCTGTGCTTTAGTGGCAGACAAACCTGGGTGCCAGAGCTGAAGCAGTGATTTTGAACACCTGTGACACCATGTCTCAGCAGAGGATAATGCTGGTGCTGACTTGAACCCCAGCTCTCAGTGTTGCTGTAGCAGGCTGCCAGCCTGTAGCTCAAGACTCAGCTTTTAGAGCAGATCTCTGCACATTTTCTACTGAAAGAGACAAGTTCAAGAGAGTTATTTAATGCTGCATCAGTAGTGGTGTGTGTGGTCGCACATACAAGGGCTCTGTAACCAGTTACACTTAGCATATGACAGAAGCACAACTGTGCACTCCCTGTTTCAGGATATGCAAAAGATTGATGCTAGTGGGTGGTTTCAGAGATAAATTTCTCTGGCCAGGAATGTTTTGAAGACATTCAGAGCAGAGAGAATGGTCCTGTTGATGTCATATCATGTAATTGGTGAGATCATGTGTATATAAAAGTCATGAGAACAGGAAAGGCTAGGAGGCTGGTCACTCCTGCCCTTTTATTTTCCTTGCATATGTTTTCCAACTGCAACTTGCCTGTCTGCTCTTTAGCTTCTCTGTAAGTAAGGACTAATTAAAAAGGCACCAGCATCCAGTATGAAATTTAAAGAGTTTTTGTTTCATATGCTCATGTTTGGCAGTGAGAAAAAAACACGTAAAGCTCACAAGAAAGAAGGTAAAGGTTTTTGTTCACAGAAAATATTGATACAGGATTGTTTGGACAGAAAGAAAGGCTGGATCTCTCCATTCCTATGGGCACTGGCATTTCCAGGATTGCAGTCAGTGGGAGAGGAGTAGGTGTAGGAGGGATCTGAAAAACCATGCCAATGGTAAAAAGTGAAAAACAAAGTGGAGCAGTCCTAGGCAGAGGCTGTTTTACATGGCCTGCTCTGTCCAAAGCAAGGCATTCCCATTCCCCCCCTGAGGGAGGCTGCCAGCAGCCTTTGCCCTGGGTCCATGATGTGCCTCTGCAGTAGGTGGTGCCCGTTTGGGAAGCTTGGCCCTGCCTGCTGCACAGCTGGAAGCTCACTATCCCAGTGGTGTCCTGGGTCTGGATTAATGAGCTGTTCAGAAAGGCAGAGGAGAGCTCTGCCGCTCTTTGCTCAGGCCAGTGTGGAAATGTCCCCAAGGCCCCTGTGCCCATCAGACCTCTCTTTGTAGAGCAGTGTGGAAACTGGATGCAGCTGGTTTTTTTTCTCTGGCTACAATTCCTTGTGATCAGTCAGGAGAGAGTTTTACAGAACAGTTTGGGTTGGAAGGGATCTTAAAGATCATCTCCAAAGAAAGGCTTTTATGTTGAGAGCCTCTCTGTCTCTTTCAGCTGTATTAGCTGGGCTAATAAAAGGTGGTTTTTCTCCCAGCAAACCTTTCCTCACTGTCATTAAAATATGTGTTTGCTTGCTATGGAAAGTTGAGGTTGTTTTGGATATTCTTGTGGGGAAGGAGAAAAAGACATGGCTTTAAAAAAATGTTGGCAGCTTTTGGGTAAGGTCTAATCATTCATTAAATGAAAAAGTTCATTCTCCTTTTCAAAGAACACATTGTGGTTACAAAAATCACTGTAAAATCAAAGTGAGTTTGCTGCAGAATTCATCTCTTACACAGAAAATTAAACTTTTAATTTTTTTTTCTCAATTATGGGGTGACTGAAGAAGAAAAAGGACAGGTAGGGTTTTACAAAGTCATACTGTTGATTAATTCAGAATTCCAGTCTTTATTCACATAGCCTATAATTTGAAAATGTTCATCAGAATTCTTTATAAGTAAATGGTGGGCCAAAATGGAGCAAAATTTTGAAATAAGAAATGAGCTGTGAGGCTCTGCTGTGAAGGTGCTGGTATAATTGGAATAGAAGAACAGAATCTTTTTAATGTTTCAAAAGAGAGTCGTGGAAATAAAGTGTCCTGCAGGAGAATCACAAAGCAGTGTGGCCTAAAGCTGATGCAAATGAGCCTTTCCTGGGCTGCTGTATGAAGAGCAGGGCTGGAACTGTCCTTACCTGAGGAGTGCTCACCCAGTGCAGAGATCTCAAGGTGCTTTCCAGAATTAAAGCCCCAGTGAATTAGAGCTCAGTACAAGGCAGAGACCCAAATGCATTTATTTCTGAATTTCATAGATGATTAATGAGTCACAGAGAGGACACCATTAAAAGTCTTGCTTTGAGTTTGGAAATACAGTATTGTACATACTCAGACTGGAGGCTGTACATTGCCTGTGCCCTTGAAATAACCTTATTCATCTGCACCTGGAAGTTGTTCTCCATCCACAAAACCCAGTGGGGCTGTTTAAAGCCAATTCACAGGTGTCTGAAATTTTACATATAGAGGTGTGAGGCTATTTAAAACATATGTGCAGGTGTTTACATTGCAGAGTGCAGGAGCAGGGCTGTGCTCATCCAATTTAGGTTTCATGTTGAAAGACAGGGCTACCTTAAAGAAAGTCCAGGAACAGGTGGCAAGATTGGCATGCTCCCAGCTGTATCAGAAAGGAGATAAGCCATCCTATAAAGAGCTCATTTTTATGCTACATAAACTATGTGCTGGTTGCTTGTTCAGTGCTACTTTCAAGTATCTAGGAGAATATTAGAGAGTGTAAAAGCACAGTAAAACCTACCCAAAGATGATGATGTGTCCAGCATTCTCTACAGTGTTATGGTTATAGATCTTCTGCTGGAAGCCCTGATTCTCCAGAGCTGTGCTCCTGCCTCAGAGGCTTTACCCCAGTGACTGATAAGGTCAGGAAACCCAAAAATACCTCACAAGTAGTGATGCAGTCCCTGCTGAGGAGGCGTTTGAGTACAGAACGCATGAAGGACTAAACTCTGCACAGGCGTTGAAGTGATTTGCTCAGGGTCACCCACTTGGACTTGGCATGAGACCAGTTGCAAGAACAGCTCCTGGACCAGGCATGAGTTGTTCAAAAGTGTCCTGGTGTGCTGATGGCTTCTGCTTTTCAGAAAATCTGCTAGTGGATGTCTTGTCTAGTTGGAGACGGGCAGTTTTATAAGCCAGTGAATTCCAGAAAGCTGTGTGGGCCAGAGTGTTGTAATTGGACATCTTGAAAGATGTCCAGGAGAAAAGTTAGGTCTTCCTGAAGTTTGTGGTCTACTCAAGTGCCAAGGCTGGCACCCCAAGGAAGCAGAAACATTCCTTTTTCCTGTTTCAGAACTCAAGTGGACAGGCCAGTATTGAGGTATAGCAAGTCCAAGGCAGCAGGCAGCTCAAGTGCCTTTCCCCTCAAGTGACACAGAGGACCCAGGTGGGGAACATAGTGATTAGAGGGAATTACAGCCCTGTACACTTCCTTTATCCCAGTTAATCTCTCCAGGAAGTGAGAGCAAAAGTACAAATGCTCACTTGTCTTAAGCACCTGGAGTTTGCACACAAGAATTGACAGGAGTTGGAACAGAAGCTTTGTTTGGATGTGGAAGTAGCTTTGCAATAGCCACTGACCCTGAAACAATTAGGGCAGGTCCCACCAGGAGCAGAGCTTCTCTTCCTCACCTCCATAGGAGCTGGAAGATCTCCTGTGCGTTGGTTCTGCCAAACCTCACATGAACTGAGTGGCACCAGCAGCCAGGAGGAGCTCAGCAAATTTTAAGAGGGGCTGCACAAGGGCTTGAAGGCACCCAGCACCTTGAGCACATGGACCTCTCTGGAGCCAGGAGGTGCAGGGTCAGCATGTAAAGGTAAAAATGAACCATTCAGTTCCTGTGAGATTTGGTTGTGGTGTGGTCCAAGTTTTGCCTGTAGTTTTGGGTCATTTCTTCTTGATTTACCCAAGTTGCTCTGGCACGTGCTTGGTCTCAGACTCCTCATTCTGAACCCCTAGAACAGGACTTGGCAGACTTTGTGAGGCACAGCTCTTGTGCCTGGTGCTTTTTGCAGAGGTGGCACCTGGGAGCATAAGGGCTCCCAGGACAGTGATAGGTGGAATAAACAACTTGAAAAACAAAATAAACTCTTGATATCAGAGCCACAAGGCGAGCTGTCCAACACAACAGTGGTCTCTGACTTTATATTTAATTTTAGAAGCTGAAACGAAATGTTTTAATTTTATATTATTCTCAACATAATGCTAATTTGCTCCAGATGTCCACTCCGAGCTGAACGCTGCCATTTTGCATAGAAAGCATGTGCGTCAGTGATTTATTCCAAATAGCTTCTATTTTACTGCATTTCATTTTATTCTGAATGAAGTACTTAACAACATGTTTCTCTTTAAGAATCTTACTTAATCATATGGATATAATTTCTTCAATTTACGTTTTCAGTTCTTTAGTGTGGTGGCCACAGGGTGTTTCTTAACCTACGAAGATTAAATGCACATGTTGAAAGCTGCTTATATTTGATTTTGAGGCACTTTCATTTCAAAGTCCTTCACGTAAGGTACAGAAGTGATTGTGGTTTCCTGCTAGGTTCTGGGACAGAGGGATAACTCTCAGGAAAACCTTGCAGATACCTTCTAATAATCATCCATGACAATAACATAATTTCATTTCTTTCAAAACTGTGGTCTACCGAGAATATTTAAGACTTTTTTTATTGGGGTTCAGGAGAAAAAGAGATTTCATTTTCTTGTCATTTCTGGGCTACAGTTCAACCTTTCAATTTAAAACCTATTTCCGTTGAGCTCCTTTCCCAGTTTTCCCCTCAAAATATTATCTTAAAAATGTCTTTTATTCCGTTATTTTTTTATTTATTTAGCAGCATATTAAAAATTATGTGAGACAGCTCAATATGAACCTTTGTTATTTGAGCCTGGCTCACTCAGCCATTCCTGTACTGGGGCTGCCATTGGTCAAGTATGTCAGGAATGTCCTTTGGCAGTGGCCTCGGGAGCTGGGAGCTGCGTCATGTGTGTGAGGCAGCTCCTGTGAACTGCTCCGCGTGGATGGGAGGCTGCTCTGCACCTTGGAACAAAGTCCAGGGAAGATTTTTATTCTTTCATTTTAAAGCTGACCCAGGGTGTGTAGTTTGTAGTAAGATGGGATGCTTCTGCATCTTTTCTTCACACAAAATGTAATATAACAGATTCTTCAGATATCAAAACCTAGTCTTTGTCCCTTTCAAAAATCATTTCACTCATATAATGCCTTTTCCTCTTAGGAATTTAGACTGCAGCCTATGTCATGGGATATCAATTTTATGAGGTCGCATTATTTGCGAGGCAGGTTTTTCCCACCTGAAATAATGTTCATCTGTATTCATTTACATCTTCTTTTTGCATTTCTTTTTCAATCTCAGCTTTTAATTTTCAGAACTAACCTTGCTGTTATTCTACAATTGTATTAGTTTATTATACTGAATTGTTGACACAGCTGGTAGGGAGCTAAGTGCTGTGGTTTCACACAATAAAATTTCAGACAATATGTGTAGCACTTCTTTTTCATACATATCATTTGAAAGCCATATGATTCACCAATATGTGTTATTGTTATCCACCCATGTGGGACACAATCTATTTTAAATTAGTGAAGTGACTTGCTAAACTCCCTGTAAACAATAAGACTGTGGGAAAACATTAAGTGCTATTCAGAAAAGAACATTGCCATACAGCCTTTTATCCAGAGGATCCCACAGTGCTGCAGAGAATGGAGGGACCTGGCACTGCTCTTCAGCACAGCTCATCTTCTCAACAGGCTTCAGGAAGCAACTCCAGCACTTGGAACTGGAGCAGGGTTTGGTGGAGGTGTCAATGCCCACACCAGTTCAATGGGTGTGGTAAAACACCCTGAGTGAAGGGTAGCAATGGGGTGTTCATTAGCAAAATCTTGATTTAACATCTCCTTTGGAGAGAAAGCTCACTTCCTTTAAAGCAGGTGAGGTCTTGAATCCATTTTCTTAGGAATAAGTCTCTCAGATTTTCCTTCATGTAATGAATGTGGCCAAGCAAGACAAAATGCAAACTCTGCCAGACTAAAATGAACGGTAAAAAATTAGGGTAAAGTGAGGATGAATTCCTTATTTGTAGGGGAGCCAGTTCTCTCAGAAAGAGAAGATCATCCTTCTCCATGTGTTACCCTGAGCTCTGTGGGATTCTGCTGTAGTGTGATGAGCAGGTCTGTGGGTGAAGGAGAGAGCTGTGTCTCTTGGGGTTGCTTTCTAAAAAAGTAATATTTTAAAGACAAATGCTTCAAGCATTCAACCTTAAAGTTTCCAATGCTTTAATGTTTTAAAGACACATAATGCTTTTTTTAAAAGACACATAATGCTTTTTTTTTAAAGACAAATAATGCAAAGTACAAGCATTTTTGCCCAAGAGCTCCACAAACAGGGCATGAGGGAGAACAGAATGAGGTAACCAACCCTGCAGTGAGAACAAACTCCCACCACATCAGGGGTTCACCAGCACCTCTTTTGGGCTCTTGGCCAGAGCTCAGCTTTACACTCATGAGGGAGGGTCAGGTGGGAGGGTCAGGTACAGCCATTTTAGCAGATCCCTTGCCTGCCTTGGATTACAGGTGGGACCTCAGTCTTCACTTATGGATGGTCAGATTGGCCCAGCATGGCACAAAAAGATCAGGAGCACATCTGAGCACTGAAAATCCCACTGACTTTTCTACTCCACTGCCAAGAACAACCTTGGAGAAAATTGTGTTCTCCTCATTGCTTTGTGCAGATTAATCTGGTTTTGGCAAGTTCATGTAGTTTGCCAATTTGCAGGGGAACTTTACTCTTCTGAGCTGAACTTCACAGGAATAACAACTTGAGATAAAAGCTCCATTATGCACTTGTGGAAATGAGCACAGGTAGAGTGTGAGAAGTATCAGTAGGTTTCAAGATTAAAAAAAATCCACCCTAACTAAAATGGGAGAAAACCCCAGCAATAAAACTACCAACTTTGTGAAACATTTAGTGAGGAAAATGAACAAGCTTTGTTGAACCACATACAGAAAGTTCTATTTGCAACAAAAAACCTAAATAGATGGGCAAAGAGTTACCTTTCTGCTATTTTTCGTCTATCCTAAGAGAATTTGGTTGTGCTGGAGTAGTTTAGTCAGCTGTAGCCAGCAATTTCCCACTGTCGATCAGATTTCATCCACAGGATCCTCCTCTGTTTGATCTGCCAAGGGCAGGAGCCACGTTGTAAGCTGTGATGACATGTGACAACCTCTGACTATAAAACATATTTATTTATTGGTCTTGACAAAGGTAGAAGCTGAGTTTTCCAGAATTATAAAAAAATAGGAGTCCTGGGAGTATAAGTGGGAAGTTAGGATGGACACTCACTGTTGCCAGATGACACGGTGTTGGTGACACACAGGTTTGTCACACACTGGTCTCAGATCTTCCTGTGACTGCAGACAGACACAGCACAGACCTAGCCTGGGCTGCTCTGTCTGTGGTGCACTGGAAACTCGTCCTGTTCCTAGACACACTCTTGGCATGTTACGAAGGCAGACTGAACTATGTGAGGATCTTTTTGTTCCTTTACTGGTTCATTAAAAATAAAGGAAAATATGCACTAAAGAGGGAAGCTTTTCATTTTGTTTTTTTTCCATGTGTTTGTTAGTGAATACATTCAGAGTATTTCAATAGTGTCTGATGCCAGTATAACGGCTTAAGACTGTTTGCTTAATTCTGAATGTGCGCATTGTTTTTTAGCAAACATTCCTAATTTATGTTTGTCCTGCCTCTCTTCCAATCTCCCATTGGATTCAGAATGTAAACCAGCACAGGCAGCTTCTCTGCCATTCTCTTTGCAGATGTCTCTCCCAGACCCAGGGGTGAGAAGTGCCCTGTGCTGGGCACAGAAGGGTTGCTGAGTTCCCCAGCGTGCATCAATGTCCTGCGCTGAAAGAGAGCGCTCAACACATTGCAGGAACAGCTTACAGAAGCAGGGTGTGTAATTTTTAATAACTGGGATAAAACCCCTCGGTGACATCTTTAAAATATAAATGCCTTTTCTTGTTCCTTTTATTTCTTTGCCCCCTCTTATTTTGCCTTTTCATCTCTTCTCCTTTCAATTCCATTAAGCTTCATTGTACAATAATGTATCGCAGTGGACTTTTTTCAATTATGTTTTTGATTTTTTCCTCCTTGTTACTATAAAACTCCAGATGTTTTGAGACTTCATGGTTCTCTGGATTATTTTTTCCTTTATTTTAATCTTTTGTAACATGCCACACATGTGGTATTTTGGCCTTTTAAGATGCTAGGGTATGCTAATCAGCCATAAGTTTTGGGGTAGGATTTTTTTTTTTTTT